>JAOXOE010000776.1:10861114-10875135 GCA_028565055.1 Phoeniculus purpureus | reverse complement strand
AAACATCTCCAGAGAAGGAGACTCCACAAGCCCCCTGGGCAGCCCCTTCCAGGGCTCTGTCACCCTCACTGGGAAGATGTTCCTTCTCATATTGATCTGGAACCTCCTATGTTCCAGCTTACACCCATTCCCCCTTGTCCTATTACTAGATGACATTGACATCCATCCTCCTGACACCCACCCTTCACATATTTATGAACATTAATGAGGTCACCCCTCAGTCTCCATTTCTCCAAGCTCAAAAGACCCAGTTCCCTCAGCCTTTCCTCATCAGGCAGGTGTTCTACTCCATCATCTCCGTGGCTCTGCAATGGCGTCTCTCCAGCAGTTTTGTGTTTTTCTTGAACTGAGGGGTTCAGAACTGGACACAGTATTCCAGATGGAGTCTCACCAGGGCTAACCACCCCGCTTCTGATCCACCCCAGGATGCCATTGGCCTTCTCCCACACTACTGTTTGGTGTTGGGTCAGCTAAATACATGTTTACAATAATACAGCAAATCACACAAGTTTATCAAGCAAAATGAATCTAAATGCTCTGTGTAATCACGGAAAAAAACCCATTCCACAATGTGTGTCATGTAGTGGTGGTCGTGGGGGGAAGGGGAACCGCAGAGCTATGTAAAGGTAGTTGTTTTGACCTCCTGTTTGCTCTGAGAAAGCTGGAGGCAACTTCAGCATTTATGTCTTGTCCGAAGATTTGTAATTAGGAACAGTGTCATTCAGAAAAGCAGTGGTATCCGCAAACAAATCCTGTGAGCACTAGACGGATTTGGGAGTTTCATTCATAAAGAAACCATCCAGATTTCCCTCTTCAGCTGCTGTGATTTAGGCCTAGATGAAAGCCAGGGCAGACTCTGGGGCATGGTGTGATGTAAACTGATAGCAGGGGTTGTTCCACGGGGTTGTGTCCTGGCGTGGAGCTCAGCTCTGGCAACAGAGTCAGTGCCAGGCAATATCCTGGCGTCAGCCTGATATTTTCCAAGAGCAGGACATGTACCAGTTGGCTTTTCCCCAGGGTTTCCTTGAAGCACAGTGGCACCAAGAAATGCCCTGATGCACAGAGTCTGGGCAAAAGGGAAAGAAGAGAGAACAATTTGGATCCTGATCCTGGCTGGAGGTACCTGTAGACAGTGTGTATGTTCTCTGAAGAGGACATTCTTGGGCTAGTCCATACACTCCTAGTGGAAGCTGAAGAACTGAATGTGGAAGCTGGAATGTCATCACTGAAGGAGTGAACATAAACTACGTGATGCCTTTTACTGGTGCAGTGCGGAGGTCTGGGAGATGTTTTAATTGAGGGCTGATGTGACACCTAAGTCTTTTGTGTTCTCCATGAGGCAGGGAAACATCAGCCCTTTCTCATGCTTTGAGAGAAGTGGGGATTTAACACAATGGTTATTTCCAGCAGGTTTCCAAAGTGTTTGGGGTCTAGCCAAGTGTTTATAGAGCTGAGAAAGACCCACACCACAAGAGATAGTGGGTGTGGGTGCTTGAATTATTCTAATAAAGTATTTGTGAGGGCAGAATGGATAGGACCCAGCTCTGTGTTCTGACTTGAAAGCACAAGCTGTGTCAGTGTTGTGTGTGAATGGTGCTTTTCTGGGAGAGTTTCAGCATCCACTCGAAAGCACGACTGTGGAAGGCTGCCCAGTGTCCAGCAGCTTGTGCTCTGTGGTGTGTGTCTTCAGAGGACCTGAGTCAGCTGTGCAGCACATACAGGGTAGCTGTCAGATGCAGGGCTTTGGCTCCAGCAGTTTAAATGAAGGGGCATTTGAAGTTCTCGCAAGTGTCATCTGACAGGTTACAATTTGCACCAGTTATGGTGGGTTCAGTTGTTTGATCCACTGATGCACTGTGAAAGCAGAAGAGGAGAGCTGTCCTGGAGACCAAGCTCCTGACTTGGACACTTGTTTCTTGAAAGTTTTAGTTGGCTGCTCATCGCTCAAGAGTCTGTGTGGAGCTCAGCATGATGAATGATGGGAGCAAACCTGCTGTTAGTTCTCAGAGTAATGCTACATTTTGAAATTGCTCGTTGGTCAGATGCAGCCTTTGGAAACTCATGTCACCATGTGTTCACTGGAGTTTTCTCTTCAAACAAAGGAAATAAATAGGAAGGAATCAGAAAATTAGACCTTGTTGTTCTCATACCTCAAGTCCTGTACTTGCAGAAAAAAAATGTGATGTTTTCTTTCACAGAATCACAGAACTAATCCTAACCCCCTAACCCTGATGGACCAGTTTGTCCTTTGATGGAACAATTTGCCCTGGACGTTGTCTCTAGGCACATCAAGGACAAGAGGGTCATTAGGGACAGTCAGCATGGCTTCACGAAGGGGAAGTCATGCTTGACCAGCCTGATAGCCTTTTATGAGGGAATAACCAGATGGATAGATGATGGCAGAGCAGTGGATGTGGTCTATCTTGACTTCAGTAAGGCATTTGACACGGTCTCCCACAGCATCCTCACAGCCAAACTGAGGCAGTGTGGTCCAGATGATCGGGTAGTGAGGTGGATCAAAACTGGCTGCAGGATAGAAGCCAGAGAGTAGTGGTCAATGGGACAGAGTCTAGTTGGAGGCCTGGATCTAGTGAAGTGCCTCAGGGGTCATTGCTGGGACCAATCCTATTCAATCTATTCACTGATTACTTGGATGAGGGATTAGTGTACCCTGTCAGCAAGTTTCTGATGACACAAAGCTGAGTGGTGTCGTCGACACCCCAGCAGACTCTGAGATTCTCTGTGATTCTATGACTCTATGAAAAGAGGAATCCCTTCAGCTCACCGTGAGTCTCTGAATGGCTGCTCCATGGTGGGGCAAGTGATGGTAGATCTGCACTAACATCTTGCTTCTCCGATCCACAGTGCCGGTCTGGGGCCAGGCCTCAGGGCCACCATCCTCCATCCCTCCATTTAGGGGAGCAGAGCAGACCTGCCAAACCCATCTCTGACAGGGAAAGTGGGAGAGGGAGCCACGACAAGCCCCAACAAGCCACTGTGAGCCGTAGCAAGCTCCGACAAGCTGCTGTGAGTTGTTTCTCCCCACCACCACTGTGGGAAGGATGGGAGGGGATGCCAGAGCCAAGGCGGTCTGTACCAGCGTAGAAAGACCCCAGCCCAAAGAAGCAGGGCTCTTGGCCACTCGCCCTTTTATCTTCTTACCTAGCCGATGCCACTTAAGGGCATGTACTTGGAACAGTGTCACCTCCCCCAGGATAGGTCACTGGAGCGGGGTCCTCTTAAAGCAACGTAACTTTTTCTTCATGAAAGCACAAATCTATACGTCTGAAAGTTCTGGTAATTTTCAAACTGCAACATACTGCGACCTTCACAATGGTTCACGGAGACACCATCAGAGAGAGAAATAAAAGATCAGAGTGAAATACAGAGGTCAGGACGTTCAAGAAGTCAAGCAACAGGAGAACAAGAATGCTTACAAACACTCATCTGTCACTTTCCATTTTGATGCCTGGACCTCCGAGGTCTGTACCTGCCTTTTCTGTGGGACAAGAAGTTGGAAGGGAGAGTTGCTGTTTTTTCCCCAGAATACACCTGAACTTTAGTGGTGTCTTTAGCATCAATGAACTTTATTTTAGAACTATTTTAAGTACACAAAGCACAGACGAAAGACTGAGTGTCCAGCCAGCAGTTCCCTCATTCCCTTCAGCAGAGCATCTGCAGCATTAATGGATGTTGCATAGCAGGACAGAGCCCCAAACACCACTTGTAGTCAAGAAATTAATTGCTTGGCTGTTGGCTGTCTATATGTTGTTATAGGAATGTTTTTACACTTGAAGCTCCCTGAAGGCCTCTATAAGTATTCTGCTCATAAATACAATTATAGCAGAGCTCTTGCTAGAAACAGCCATCTATTATGGGATATTGCAGTCTCATCACCATACCAAAGTCACTGCAAAATCCAATAGATCAAAAGCAGAGAGTTATCACCTGAGCTCTCACCCTGGTGGGAAGTTCAGCAGCTGAATAC
Source organism: Phoeniculus purpureus (assembly GCA_028565055.1). Taxonomy (NCBI): domain Eukaryota; kingdom Metazoa; phylum Chordata; class Aves; order Bucerotiformes; family Phoeniculidae; genus Phoeniculus; species Phoeniculus purpureus. The sequence continues at coordinate 10,871,147 of JAOXOE010000776.1, read as the reverse complement.
TGAAGATGCAGACATTTCTCAAAGGCTGCCCCACAGGATTTTCCAGGTAGGACCTCTTCTTCTAGGCTTCTCCCCACACAGTTGTGGGAAATCCAAGCATCTTATTTCTTGCAGCTTTACTGGATGTGCCCTAATCACGAAAAGAAAAATTGCCTCCTGGAGGAGTGGTAGGATGATTATGTGGAGCTCATACTGTTAATAAAGCAGGTAAATGTTGGCAAAGAGAGGGCCAAATCATCCCTTCTGGAGATTTCTTTAATAACCCAGTGTATTTGAGAGATCGATCCTATAATACCCTTCTACCCAAGAGGACAAAATGCATTCAGATGCTCACTGTCATTATTACCTCCATCTCCTGCTAGATGGGCCTTTCCGGCTGCTCTGAAGTCAAAAGGTATATGCTGGGTTTTGCAGACCAAAGTTCCACCTAGAAACCAGTAGCTACACATGAAGGGAGGTCCTTAGACTGCACAATCAAACCAGCTACTATTCAGCTGCAGAACAAGGCACAGAAGCTACTTTGGGCAAGTCCCTACACTGCTGGGATATGGGCAGAGACCTGAATGCCTATACCCAAGAGATGTCTGTCTTTCTGGGAAGACATTTACCCTAGCTGCAGCCTGGAAAGAAGGGCTGGAAAGCTATGAACGGCTTGAACAAGAGCCTGAGACCTGAAGCTGTCCAGGTGTAATGATGATCTGTGTCAGAGTCATTGCAGAGATGAGTCCAAGCATCCAGACTAGATGAGTACCTTTAATAACAGGTGTCTGTCTAGGAACAGTTTGCCTTGAAGATGCCCTGTTTTCAGCAGCCAAACTTTGATGAAGTCACAGTCTCCTCCATGAGATGTGTGCAGGGCTTGGCAAGTTGTGTTTGGCCAAGCAGAGCTCAAGCACACAGGTGGTTTAATGCGTGAGCTGGTGTCTTCTAGACCTGTAAGCGATACCACCAATGGTGTAGAGAACAAGCCCCTCTCTCTGGGGTGTCTGTTCAGCCTCAAGTCCACTTCTCCCTCGAGATGTTTTGCCTTTAGGAAAGGTTGTAGTTAAAGAGATTAAAGCCAACATAGGCTTCTGTGCTGTTTGTCACAGCTCATTAGTTAACTATTAGAAAACAGCTCATTAGAATTTAGAAAATGCTGCATTGCTGGTGTTCTAACGGTTTGCTCATACAGAACAAAACAAGTTAGAAGACAATGAGAAGAAAGGAAGCCATGAGTCTTCCTGTCCTCGATCACTCTTCCCAAACTGGGAAATTTTCCAGCCCTGTCCTAAAGAACACTGGGCTGAAAAGCATCTGAAAGAAGAATATGGGTTCCATACTTCATGTTCTGCTTGTCTGCCTGAGAGTCTTAGACTCCCCAGGTGCTGCAGGGAGAATCTTTCCTATGACACAAAAAAGCTGCATGTACCAGCCCCATCAGAGGATGTGGATTATTCTACCTGCTTGTGCAATTATGCCAACGGCATAATTGGATGTGAGGGCGATCTGGCTGCAACATCTGTCATGCCATTGATCGCCAGGGTTGATTCGGCCGATCTGGCTGGCTAGGTGGGTGTCCCCTTCCTCCCTCACCACTCCCTGTGCATCCCTCCCAAAGCTGTGCGCTCAGTTGAAGAGGATGACCTTCCCCAATAGAGATGTACCGTTCATCGGTCAAGGGTGTATGGCAGCTGCACTCCTCTGCTAGAACCTCCAAACAAGCTCAAGTTCTATGAACAGCAAAGTTCTGGTAGCAATAATCCTGCAGCTACTGCGCACAGGGAGCCTAAGTAATGCACATGTCATGGTTACTCTGGGTGCCTACAGTCATCACAGTCCTGTTCACGCCTGAGCCCCATCATTCTGCCCATACTTGCTTACTGCATTTGTCCTACCACCCTCCCCAAGCTAGGGTCTGCACAAAGGCAGTTCCAGCCTATTGCAAAGGAAACAGGAACAACACTTGCATATTTAATAGTGTACTGCTTCAGTTGCCAGGACTCTGAGGGCTCTCCTGAGTGCCCACATTGAGACCTCTGCATGGTAGGGCAGCAATGAACTTCATCCCACAAAATCAGGAGACATGCTCCCAGCTAGTCTCTGTTGTACATGAAGGATGTCCTTTAGGCCAGTCCTTCTGACACAAGGACTCAGAGAAAACTTGGCTGCAAGTGCCCACACCATGCCCACCCTCTGTGCTGGTAGAAGTGCACCGTCACTGGACGTTGCTGTGCTTACAGGGTGCACATTAATTCTTTTCATATTCTCCCAAAGTAGAGAAGTCTCCCAAACAGGGGAAAACCACTGATGCTACACAGTCAGCAGATACTTGCCAATCTGCTGGGAACAGGAACAGTGGTAGGTGCATCCCTTTCTGCACACGTCTGGCTGATGTGTCTGTGAAATGGCAGTCCCTGTGGACAGTCACCACTAGTTCTGGCCACTCTCCAACACAAGTCCAGACCACTTGAGGAAGATGCACAAGACTGCATAAGCAGGGAAGGATTTATCTCCTGGAAGAGGCAGCCTGCTGCCGGCAAGCCTCGATGACCACAGAGCACATCAGGTTCCCTCCTCAGTGATGACCATCAGACCAAACAGAGTTACAGTAGGGCAGTATTCTGCTTCCCTCGTCTCTCGTAATGGCTGATGGCACCCGATGGCTCCTGCTCTTCTTCCTAGACATCAGATGTTGTTCTCTCCCTTCATGGTTTCTTCTTGTGGTTTGTGACTTCCTCAGAACCACTTAATTGATTTATAACCCAATAATCTATCCCCTTCATTAGCCACAGTGTACAGTCATTTATCATTCTCTGCACAATAACCGATTTCAAGCCCATTAGTACATGACCTGAAATAGTTATGGACCTGGAGAATTAAACAATTCAACCCAGCTGAAGGGTAACATCTGTGAGGATAAGACAGGGCTTGTGTCACCAGTCCTAAACACCTGGCTGAAGTTTACGGGCAACCCTTTTGTAAGGTCCACAAACAAAGCACACGGAGCTCTGTTGCAACAAGGAGCCAGGGCACTGAGAAGTGATTTCCAAAGCTTCATCCCCAAAGTAAGTGCTTCCCATCCTCAGAAAGGGCTTGCTCATACTGCAAGTGCATCAAGAGGGTCTAATTATCCTGAGCAGCCCCACTGAGGTATCCTTCCATCATTTTCATTGACAAATAGCTCTTCCAGGTAGGCAGCAAAGATTAGGCACAGCTGACAAGTACAATCCCATGGCCTTTCCCAAACCCCACTGAAGTGTTCAGGTGTCATTATGGTTACGGGAATGTCACAGAGTTTGCAGAGCTGTAGCTTGCCCCAGGCTCTTGCAGGATTTGGAAATCAGCCTTGGACCATGGGGAGCTGTGGGGCACAGGTTCAGGGCCAGGACCAGGATCCCATCTCACGGTACCATGAATCCTGATCTGTCAGGGAGCAACTCCAGTGGAGTTGTGTCTCAGGGACAGGCAAGCCAAGGCTTACAGTGGGGCAGACCTACAGAGCCAATGCACTGATGGTAAACAGAGCTAACAATCCAGATTGCTAGACAAGTCCACAGTGATGAGGCATGTCTGAGGTCAGGTCAGCTAGGAATAAGGCCAGGCAGAGCATACCCTGAACGAGTAGTCAAATATTGGAACAGGCTGCTCAGGGAAGTGGTGGGGTCATTGCCCCTGGAGGGGTTCAGAAACTGTGTGGATATGGCATGGAGAAACATGGATCAGTGGGCAGGGTGGGGCTGAGTTAACAATTGGACTTGATGATCTTGCAGGTCTCTTCCAACCTTAATGATTCTGTGATTCTATGATCCTACACCTACAACCAGCTAAAGCGAAGGCCAAAGACTCATGTTTGAGCTTAAATGCATCTTGCAAACCAAGCCCCAAAGGTAATGGCATTGGAGTAATTAAAGGCTGTGTTGTGCTGGGCTGGAAGGAGCAGACCAGGGTCCTGGACATGCTGGTGCTCCCAGGAGGCAGGCTCACACTTGCCCGCTAATGGCACACATGCAGTCATCTGCTCGCGTGGATGGCTGAGCCATAGATATTAGTCCAACTACGCAGTCATTCATTATTCAGTCCTTCCTTGCAAGAGGAGAGAGAGGCTTTCATGATGAATGCTGTGGTTTCTAAAAATAATTTACTACAGCTAAAAATGCAAGAGATAACTCTTCCAGCCCTGATGGGTGTAAATTGGAGTCACTTCAGTGAAATCTGCAGTGACACAGAGAGAATAAGAGCAGACCAGGGCCCAAATAATCTCTCCTGAGGTCTGATTGCCTGTCTCCACTTAAAGGCTCACAGCTGCACCTCAAAGCACAGCCTGGCCTGCCCAGCAGTCCCCACGCTCTCCAGGCTAAGAGCAGACTCAGCTGGGCAGTCCTGAGATGGGAACTCCTACTATGTGACCTCAGCATCCCCCAGCCACACTATCCTCTTAGCCCTTCTTGCCTACGGCCACTGTTTTCTCCCTTCTCCAAATCTTTGTGAGGAGAGAAGGAAAGGTTTTGCATCACACACCTGGTGCTGTTGGCCATGGTCCCATCCATCGTACAGTCTGCAGGAACACACTGCAAGGTCTCGTGTCCTGCCTGAAGCTTCTCAAGGTCTAAGTCCTGGAGAGTGTAAAATAAAGCTGCTGGAACAGAGCAGTGCCTCAGCAGCTGAGTCCTAAAAAGCTTCTCTGACGTTGCCATACTCTGACTTCCACAGAGACAAGAGTTATTACCTTAATGACCCGAGCACATTTGCAAGTCATTAATGCCAAGCGTAGATGGCTATAACAGCATGAAAGCAGTAACTAATTCCTATCGCGCGGTGCCAGTGTGTCTGGAGCACAGCCCTGCCACCACCAATGCCCTGGAGAGGATAACCTCTCCTACCCACATAGTCCCTCTGGGCAGAAAGCCAGACACAAAGTGTTCCTGCTCCTCTTCCAGATGAGGAGCTGCCATATCACTCTCCCTTCCATCAGGAAAGAAAGAAACAAGTGATGAGGATGAGGCTGATTTTACTCAGGGAGCAAAAATTCACTACAGGACTCCCTCTGTCCATGATGTATAAAGATCAGGGCAGGGATCCAAGTGACCTTCCTGAGAAGACTAAGCAGTGCTTCAGAAGCTGTGTTCGAGAGGGATAGGGGAGAGATCTGGGCTCAGAGATGCTGTGGAGTGTGTTAGCTATGCTGGTATTAAAAGCCCCAGCTCAGAGTAGTCTAGATATCAAGGTCCAGTCAAAACTACCCTAATTATGGTTCTGGACTGCTTTAGGGAGTCAGTACCCCTGAAGATGCTACCCAAAATAGCAAACTCCCATGTTCCAGGAAAAAACTTCCTTCCTCACACTTCTTTGGTCTGCAGCGAAGACCATCAGGCTGGCGTCTGCCAGAAAGACTCTCTTTCTCAGCCCAGCTCTTGCCCAGAGCAGCTCTGTGATGGTTTCTCAGGGAACACTTCTCTGCCAGGGTCCCCCAAAGCCTGTTGTACTGTCCAGTTTCCCTGTTGGGGCTCACTGCCCATGCAGCACCCCCCAGCTGCAGGCAGAGAGGGGATGAAATCCTGTGAGGTTTGGCCCAGCTTGTGGAGTTTGCCCTCTGTCTCATGTGGAAATGTCCTCTGGGAAAGGAAGAGCTCAAGTGCACAACAAGCACAGAAAGGTGGAACATGCAGCATTTCCCGGACAGAGCCCACTGGCTGGCCCTGAGACTGGATGCTGGAGAAGGATCTCCAGGAGACAGGTGGCCCCGCAAAGTGCCAGCACAGTGTCCTCAGTCCTCTTTTTGCCATGGAGGGAAAGGCTGGTCATCCCATGCTCAGGCACTACTGAGGTTTCCTCCCCCAGGGTGAGTGAGTGAGTGGACAGCACCTGTGGGAGCATTTGCATCAGTTCCTGGTTCAGCCCCCTGGATCACCGGCTGTGTCCCAGCCATGGGTCACGCTCCTCCAGGGGAGTCCCAGGCCCAAGCCATGCAGCGCATCTTGCCAGCTCCCTCCCGACCATGCAGGACAACTAGCATGCCCTGGCAGAGCCCTGGGAAAGAGCTGAAGAGGAATACAAGCTTTCAAAGGTTTCACACAACAGTGCATGACCCAGTCTGCCCAGGATGAGGTCACGAACCACAGAGGGCACGGCCTTTCTTCTTCTGCAGCACAGTAAAGGTGAGCAGGGTGCAGGTTCCTCCAGACATCACAGCAGCCCCCTCCTCTATCTGATCAGTATTTGCTGCATCCCCAAAGCATCCATGGTGTCCCTGAGATGTTACAGTGTTTCTGGACCTAGTACAGAGGAGTAATTCTGGTCACATCTGAAAGTTAGCCATGCAGAGCCAGGGAAAAAACATTAATATGGAGTAGAGCAGCTCCAAGAGGAGTGAGACCATCACAGGCAGACTGTTAACTGGCTGCATTCTCCCTGCATTGCTCTTTGGACATAAAACCCACAACAGACCTGAAGATGAGACCTTAAAATTTCTCCAGGTGTTGTCCCTACACGTATCCACTGTGGATGTCCAACCTGCTGATGCCATTCTTTTCCTTCAAATACACACTCTCTCTCTGCTAGGGATTACATGGCTCAGGACAAAGCCATTGACTCCAAACCAACTTCCTTAGAAGGAGCTAAAGTCCTTCTCAGGCAATTACTGGAATTGGTCTGTCTGGGTGAATCCAACCTCTAATGCAAAGCAGTCCCATAGCCTATCTGTGAGAGCTACCTGAGGATATCATGGGCCACCAGGTCTGCAAAGAACTCCCAGTCGTGGAAGGGCTGCCCCTCATGTTGTGGTGTCTTCCTGCAGCCACTCTCCAGTCCCTCTGATGGCAAACATTTTGATTACATGTGGGTTGAACCCTGAACTAGAAGTGGGTCTGAAAGCCTAGAAGTAGCAGGCAACCGCTCTGTAAAATAGCTTCCCCTAGAAAATGGAGCCTTTTCACAGCTGATCCAGGTACTGACTGTCACTCCACATCCCGCACACTGCCTTGTTTAGCAGGACCATAGCAGACACAGTCAATGACACACACACCTTGGCCAGGGCATAAGTTAGAGCTTCACCTCTCTTATTTCCTTGAACTGACTGCAACTGCTGTTGAGGCAGCTCTACTTGGAGGAAGATGTTTTCCTGGATTAGCTGTTCTTCCTGGTTCTGCTCAGAAGTTTGGAAACAAAATCCCAGGTACAGTTGGGTATCAGGGATGGCTGATCAGCCCACTAGGAACAACAGCTACCATGGCATGAGATCAGCGAATCTCAGTTTGGGTGACAAATCTGCACCGATAAATCTTACAGCTTGCACAAGTACACTGGAGTCAACAGACTGACATCAGTCTCTTCACAGACAGTGTAGAGGAAGAACACAGATTGGGTCCTCTAGATGCTGTCCTGCATGGTCACTGCTGCAGTGGTGGGGCCAGCCAGCTCTGGCCAGGCTTTGATAGCAGCTCAGAGCTCAAGTAATGAATCTTAGCACCTCAAAATTGGCAAGATGACACCCATCTCTGACAAACACTTCTTCAGGCACCAGGTCTTTTAATTAGCAGTTTCTCCTAGTTAATTACTTTTGGGAAATGCTCCAGGCTCTGAATGAAAGCAGTATTTTCCTAGGAGAATGAATCACCTCTCCTACTTCCTAGCAATCATAGTAACAGTAAAGCTTAGGGCTTGCGAGAGCACATTGCCTCTGTGGGACTGAAAGGTCTCAACAATGGGCAGGGGCTGAATGCGACCTTCTTCCGATGGAAGGGGAAACTGAGGCTGATGGACCACTGTGTCTGCTTTGCCCAGCAAGAACCAGCACTGGACCATGTCTGTGGCCACTGAAGCCAGCTCATGCCACATAGGCTGACCAGGACATCCTTGTCCTTGTCACATTGTCAGAGATGGGACAGTTGGGTTAATGGTTGGACTGGATGATCTTGAAGGTCTTTTCCTACCTAAATCATAGAATCATAGAATCATTAAGGATTGGAAGGGACCTTGAAACATCATCTAGTCCAATCCCCCTGCCACAGCAGGATCACCTAGACCAAGTCACACAGGAACACATCCAGGCGGGTTATAAAGTAGTTTTATTCTAAAAAGGGCTGCCAAAGTGGCAGAAGGCATCCGTAGTTGCTATGTTTGAGTGGTCTGCAACAAATGTGCTTAATTTGCAAGAGCAAATGGAGCTGGTGTTCGACCAGCAGATGGCTGAGGTTGCTGTCTTAGCTGGAATGCATAATGTCAACCCAAGGTCAGGTCTCTGCTAGCTTCAGCCAGGGGAGCCACCCCACAGCCTGTGAGCAAATAGGGTTGTATGACCACCACAGCACAGTCACGTCACTCTTAAGCAGCTGCAAGGTGCTCTCGGTTGTTGTGAGTAAGAAAATCAAAGCAAACTTGTCAGACATAACTAAGGATTTGTGAAAAAGAGGATCTGTGAAGAGATTGCAATGAGGTACATTTCCTTTATAGTACTTGAGGAGCATACTTGTTTACTCTGCTGAAAATACTTGAATTTGGATTTCCATTTTCCTGGGAGGAGAGAATGCTTTCGGTAATGTCACAGCACCTCCAGTCCTTGGTGCCTGTTGAGTGGCAGTTGCTAAATCACTTCAGACATGGCAGGAATGATGCACAACCTTGAATGCTAGACTTGCCCGCTGACATGCAATGTAAGGAGAAAGAAATAGCCTTTCCTGCTCCACATGGCTGAGCTCGAGCTGTGTGGGTGATGCAGAGCAGCGGTGCATGTGTTGTCCCATGCCAGCTCCCCCAGGAATGTGCTGGGGTGCATGAAGTGCAAAGAAATGTCCTGGGCTTTCCCAGTGGATTTGAGTATGAGGCAAAAAGACATTCAGAGGTGCAACCAGCTTAAATTCTACCTTGTTTTCCTTGCATTTCCTGCTGGCTGCCTCTTGGTCTCCAGAGACATCTTGCCAAAGGAAATACTGGGCATAAGGCTACAGCTGAAATTGAGGTTCACTAAATACGGACCTCAGCATTCATCTGGAGAGTAACTAGGGTACTGTAAATTCAAGCCTAGGCTTGCTGAGCACTGAAGCCCTCAGAAGTTGCTCATCTGACTTTTTATGGCCAATACCTGGAGTACAGTAGCAGAAGTAGGAAGCAGTTATTACAAGAGATGGACTATGTGTGTTCAGAGTACCCACAGGTGAACTTGCCTCAAAGAACAAAATGCATGTAAGAACATAATATTTCTGAAAGCAATTGCAAGGCTGGAATCACTGTTGTGAATTAAAGTTTTAAATAGGTATTATAGGCAATATAGTCTGTCCCAGAAAAAGCATCATCATCAAAAAGCAGCCCTTTTTTGCTCTGGTGTGATGTGTTGACCTTGGCTGGATGGCAGGTGCCCACCTAAGCTGCCCTATCACTTCCCTTCCTCTGATGGACAGAGGAGAAAAAATGCAGTTAAAAGCTTGTTTGTTGAGATGAGGACAGGCAGAGCTCACTTACCCCTTACTGTCCTGGGCAAAACAGACTCAGTTTGAGGAAAATGTCATTTTTCTTGCCAGTCAAATCAGAGAAGGGTAATGAGAACTAAAACCAAATTTTACAGCACCTTTCCCACAATCCACTCTTATTCCTGGTCTTAACTTTACTTCCCAGTTCTCTGCCTCCTCATCCTCCTCCCCTCGTTGCCACAGGGGGACATGGAACAGGGATGTGGAGAGTTCATCTCACACTGTTTCTGTTGTTTCTTCATCCTCTGGAGGAGGACTCCTCACACTGAACCCTCATGAACCTCTCACATGTGAGCCCTTCACACAGGCTGCAGTTCTCCAGCATGCATCCTTCCCATGAGGTGCAATCCTTTGGGAAGAGACTCCTCTACTGCAGGTCCTCTACAGGTCTACACAGCAAGCGAGCTCCACTACAGGCTTCCCAGAGGATCACAGCCCCCCTTGCTCCAGCATAGAGTCCTCTGTGGACTGCAGATGGATATCTGTTTCACTGTTAACTTCCAGGGGCTGCAGGGTGACAGTCTGTCTCAGCATGGTCTTCACCTTAAGCTGCAGGGGAATGTCTTCTTTGGCATGTAGAGCATTGGCCC
>JAOXOE010000776.1:10827705-10861014 GCA_028565055.1 Phoeniculus purpureus | reverse complement strand
TGTGGCCCAATAGCCTGAGCATTTGTAGATCCCTGAGGGATGTCTGCAGTCATCTCCCAGCTAGGCTGAGCCTGCTCTCTGCACCACATGGGTGATGAGCAGCCAGTCTGGCTCTTGGCTCCTGAGAAACGCAGCTCCCCAGTCACTTTTGATCACAACAAGCAGAAAAGGACCTACGAAAATGAGTATTTTCTCCCTTCCTTTTTCAGGAAACCTGGCAAGACGTCAAAAAGATCCGCTGCCACTCTGTGCCTGGAGAGTGTTGCCCAACTTTTCTGAGAGGTCTTTGCCAGGCCTGGAGCAGTTACAGATCTTATTCTGAGCAACTGAACTGGCAGCGTAAGCAGGAGGAGAACACTTGGCTATCAGTCACCAGGAGATACTAATCACTCCCACAGAGGAGTTTACTGGAGGGGCGTGTGTGTGTCTGTGTGTGTGAGATGGGAGATGAACGGCCATTAGAATTGCAGATCATGCACTTGTTAGCAAACCTGCTCTGCAATTTGCTAATAATAAAGCATTTGTTCCTAGGAAACAAGTGCCCAGGTTTATGTCTTACTGGCAAAGGCCTCCAGTAGATATATTGATACCTTGTGAATCTGCTGCAGAGAGACATATTGAAAAGTGGCTGTTTACTTGACTCCATCAGCTCCTCTATTGATAACTGGGAGGCATTTATTTCACTATGGATAGATCACTCACAACTGCTAACTTTCTGTTGCCAATATGTCCCATATTTAGGGTCATTGTATCACCATAAAACAGCTTTATGGAGCTATGGATATGGGCACACGTCAATACCCACAACTGCTGGCAGCGCAGGGACAGCCCAGGCGTTCCTGAAGCCCAGAGGGCAGAGAGCAGAGGTTTTGTGGGATAACTATGCAAAGGAGGTGCTCTTGGTGCCTCCTGCCTGCCCGACTGTAGAGCCCAGTAATGCCTTTTCCCTGGAGATCTGGTGTGCACACAGTGTTGCGTTGGCACTGGTGGCTCAGTTTACCAGCACTTGCAGACACTGAGGTGACACTGATGCTCTTGGGCTGGCCAGGAAGCCGCCAGCACCAAAGTACACGTTCAGGGGCTGTAGTCTTCTTCTACAGCTGTTCCTGTACAGCCGTGGCTAGGGTGTGTGGATGGAGGCTGTTTGTGGTGCTTCCAGGTGAGCATGAATAGGGACGGTTGCTAGCAGTGGGTTGGGACAGCTGGGCTAACGATTGCACTCTATGTTCTTAAAGGCTTTTTCCAACCTGAATGATTCTATGATTTCCAAGGGGGTGCAGGAGGAAGAGAACAACCTCAGGCATCAGTGGGAGTTTCTTCTACAGGGGGGTTTCAATCATAAGAAAGTCAGACAAACAGATCTGCTGGGATTCCACTAGTGATTTCGTACTGTCCGTAGCTAAGACCTTACACATCCAAAACACCCGTGTGGCTCTGGGCTCTCCCTTCAATCTGGAATCAGCTCTCCAGGTGGCAGCTCAGGCTGCCCTGCACTGTAACTGCTCCCAGAACAGCCTCTCTGGGGCTCTGTCAGGCTCTACAGCTTACATCCTCTATTACATTTTAGCTGCTAAATAATGCACTAATGGAAAAGGAAACCTTAGCCAGGGCATCTAGATTAAGACACAGAGCAGCCACAGCTTTTAACTTTAATTTTCTGGCTCCGGGTATTTGTTAGCTTTATTTCTACTTGTGTATGAATTTTAATTTTTGTATATTGTTGGGGTGTTTTTTCCATGAGTTTTCCAAGACGAGAGGAAACAGGTTTTTCACAACACTTGAACTTTTGCTGTTAACGTTCTCCCTCACAATACATGCCTGCTTCACAAGGAAATTGCTGGATCTAAGAAACCAAGTGCAGACACTACTCAGAGCACAGAAAGAGCCTTCTCAGAACCCCCTGTTAAGACGGTGGTTTTGATGATGTATTATCTCCATGAATCCACTTTTCTGCTTACTGCTTGCATTCACCTCTGAGGGGGAGTGGCCTTTATCTTTATGACCTGAGAGAGATTCTTATTCTGACTATTAAATTAATAATTAGTGCTTCATTTACCCAGGATCTGTAATGCTCAGACAGTATTGATTAATCAAAAATGCTACAGTGGAAGCCTCTTTCATTGAAATTTTGGGCAGAGAGTCAACAGGGCTTCTTAGCTATTAAAAGGAACATTTCCCGTGCAGCAGTCCAGAGAACAAGCAGGCTGGCAGAGAGGACCCAAGGAAGGTGTTTTGTTGCAGGCTGCTCAGCTCTGTGCTGGCCTGCCCCAAGCCTTCCTGCTGAACTGCCTCTGGGCAGGTCACTGGAGCTGGTAGCACCCTAAAGCCCCTAGTGGCATCCAGTTCCCATCATGGCACTGTCACCTGTGTCTGTGCTGCTCTTCTGATCACCATAGACAGCCCATACTGAGAATCCTTGGAGTAGAAGACATCTTTCACAGAATCACGTAAGGCTGTGCTGCCTAAGGCTCAGGACACTGGGCAAGAAAGAGCCAAAGTTACCTGTTTGCTTTAACAAGAGCTTGTAACTCCATTGGAGAGTCTTCAGCTCAGAGAAACAAGTGTAGGAATTTGGCTTGGGAAAATGGTCTCACTTACCATAGAAACCCAGACTGGTTTAGGTTGGAAGGACCTCAGGGATCACCCAGTGCCAACCCCCTGCCATGGGCAGCAACACCTCTCATCAGACCAGGGTGCCCAGAACCCCATCCATCTTGGCCTTGGACACTTCCAGGGACAGAGCACAGCCTCCCTGAGCAACCTGTTCCAGTGCCTCAGCACCCTCACAGGGAGGGATTTCTGCATCAGATGTCATCTCAATCTTCCTTCTTTGAGCTTGAACCCATCGCCCCTGTCCTGTGACTACATGCTCTGATCTCCTTCCCCGTCTTTCCTGTAGCCCCTTCAGGGACTGGAAGGCTACACCTTCTCTTCTCCAGGCTGAAGAGCCCCAACTCCCTCAACCTCTCCCCACAGAAGAGGTGCTCCAGCCCTCTGATCATCCCTGTTACTTCCTCTGGACTCGCAGCTCCTTGCAATTAAGGACTCCAAAACTGGACGCAGAACTCCACGTGAGGTCTCAGAAGAGCAGAGCTGAGGCGGAGAGTCATCTCCCTTGACTTACCTTCCATATGTTCTAACTACTCTTCTTTCATCTGATTTTTAAACCAGATCATAACTCATCACCACTAAGAAAAAGCTGTCTGCTCTAACCTGGAGCAATCAGCAATTATTTTATTTGAAGCAGCTGCTTATGAACTAATAAAGCATCTTTAAGAAATCATGGCAAACTTAACTGACGAGACTGCCAGCCACCCAAGCAAGAGGCAGTTGTCCAACCCAACAGGAGCATCTCATCCTAGAACAGGGTATCTTCTCTCACTTCCTTTCAGCGTCAGACTGCAGAATACACCCAGGACCCAATGCAGCCAGCGCTCAAGCCCATGGGAGTGCACTAAGGGAATGGAAATAGTGATCTAAAATGTGGAAAGGGGGATGCTCTAAGCAGCCATGGCCAGGGCATGAGGGTCTGATGAGGGAGAGCCAACAGACACACCGTGAGAGCAGCAGAAGCAGTACTTTGACACACACAGCTGTGCAAAGGATAAGCAGACTTAGCCAGGCTTTTGCCCACAGCTGCCCAGCACAAGGGAGAACATACTTCAAAAAAAAGTCCTTGCAAATAATTCTAATCTAACCTGTAGCTACAAACTCTCTACACTTAAGCAGACTCACATGCCACATGCAATGATGGAAAGTGTTATAGGGTCATGTGCTGTTCACATGCTGGCTTGTAGGCTTGAGAGCACCACATGGCAAGTCCTCTCTGGGTCACAGCAGCTGGGTATTTGCATCTTTCCTGCAGCACCATCCCTGGTTCTGCCAAAGAGAAGTTCAGTGAAGATCCAAATTGCACATATTTACAGCATCATCATGAGATGAAGACATTTAAGGGATTAACAGACTTTTCATGTAGATCTGGAGCTTAGGGACATAATTTAGCAGTGGGTTTGGAATAGCTAGATTAATGGTTGGACTCAATGATCACGGTCTTTTCCAGCCTGGACTGTTCTACTATTCTATGACTCTATGATTTTAATCTAGAACAGCTGATCACCTTTGCACAGAAGAGCAGTTCCCAGTACAGTATGGTTCCTCCAGTGCAATGAAGAGAGGATAGAAACTGCACTATTTGTGTTTCTTAACCTTCTCCCACTACATGCTTGTGTCTCCTCACAGTGCTCAGCAGCGGAGTGTCTCTGCACACCCCACCATCTGAAGGCTTCTCCTGTGCTATCATTTCCACCACTACCAGATGTTTGTATTTCCCTTCTGCATCTCAGGGATGCCTTGTGAGGATGGATTTCCAGCTGGAGAAGCATTCTCCTTTTCCCAGCTGTGCTCCCCCACTTCACCAGGCACCAGCCCTGCACTGGAGACCAATTCTGCACCACTAACCTTACCAGCTGTGACATCCTGAGCCGGGGAAAAGAAGGGACCAAGCTGCCTCTGGGAATAAACAACCCAGTTCATGTCAAGCAGAGCCTCCAGCAGCATCCAGAGCACAGAACAGAAACAGCAGTGGGCAGGGATGGCAGCTGTATTTCACCTCTCTGATTAAACTTCTGGTGCTTTTGTGTGAAGACCTCAGATCACAGCCCTGAAGACCTGGCTGTCAAACGTCCTAATGGCAGGAGGCAAACGCAGAGCCCCACATGAGCGAAGGCAAGTGTTGCCTCCACCTGAACACATGGCTTTGAGGCCCTTTGGAGAGCTGGTAGCTTGCTGCTAGGAGGAGAGAGCTGCAGGAAAAGGCCAAGCCAAGGAAAGCTGTTGCTGCTGCTGCTGTTGTTGGTCAGATACAGACAGTGTGTGCCCATCCAGCTCATAAAACCAGGCACCAAGGGAGGGGAGCACCTGGCTGGGCTGAGGCAGCAGCTGAGACCAGGGGAACAGAATGAAGAGCTGTGAGAACAGATCTTCTCTGCTGGGGTGTCCCAGTCTCCTGGATGACCCTCAGGCCCCTCTGAAACAGCTACCAGCAGGCATCTTCTGCCACCTGAGCTAGTCCCCCAGCCTGGCACAGCAAGCGCTGGAAGGATTTTCCCATCTAATGGGGAATGGCCCTAATGGGCTGTCTGCTGTGCTGTTGTGGGGAAGAGGCACTGATTGCATTGCCCCAGATGCCTCCCAGCAGTTAACAGAGTCAGGAGCAAACTGTGCTACTGGAAACATCATTGACAATTCATAAAATGACCAGAAAATCCCAAAACTTTTGTGTTTGAAGCTAGTGGAACCAATACTAACGGTTAGAAATGTGCAAATGTGCATCCAGTCTCCAGCTCTTGCACTTAGGGGATTTCTTAGGTGTAGGAAGAGACCAGTTCTCTGGCAAGAGGGGAGCTGAGCAGCATCCAGGGTGGCCCCAAAGAGTAAGCTTTTACATTATGGCCTCGTCATCCCAGATGGACTCAGGACTTATGCAGGAGCTATAGTCCCCAGATGGTGCATGGTACAGACGCACTGCTCATTTTCTTCTTCAGGGGCCCTGGTTGCTGCTGTCAGGAGGATCAACACAAGTCCTACAAATAATCCAAACAGCTTGGAGTTAAATATACAAATGTTTCTGGCTACTGGGGCGTTGCCTCATCTTTTAGCAAGGTGGGAGCAGGGCTCAGTCACAGGAAAGGAAAGAGGAATAGAGGACAGAAGTTCAAGGATATTTGGAATGATCCCTGGAAACAAAATCATATTACTTTTAATTCGGTTTCCTAATTTCTGATTTTTGGGTTGTCTTGATTTATTTGAACTCTCATGTTGCCCAGGCTTTCACTTGGGATACAGAAAATCAGTTATCCTGGCTAAATAGCAAAGAAAAACAGGATTTACCCATCAAAATCCATGTATCTTCCATCTTTGTAGAAGCACCTCGAAGCAGACTCCTTGGCAAAGTGATCCACGTACAGCAAAGCAGCTCAGTCCAGGAGAACTGTGCTGAAGAGCACCACAGCAAGGCTCCATCCCCCAGAGACATCCTGGGTGGTCAGGTCTGGTTTGGGGCAACAGGGGTGTCCTCTGTCCACAGGGCACAGGATTTGGGTCCACATGGGAATCTTCATCACCAGAGAAGCCTGACCAGCACCTTGCCAGAACTTAGAAGGACCTGCACATCCACCTCATCCCACATGTGCATCTACCTACAGAGCATATAGATCACCGTGGGTGGTAGGAGATGTCCAGGGGATGAGGAGAGAAAGGGAATCCATAATTTCTAAAACCAAGCGCTTTCTACACCTGTGGAGACCCAAAAGACAATTGATGTGGAGCATTTTCAATGCTGTAGCTCCTCACCACCCAATGTATTGCAGCAAAAGCTCCTAGAGCTGCACCCTTCACTGCTCTCATCGCAGCACAGTTCACGAAGGGCAGAAGGAGGAAGATGGGGATCTCTTGCCTGTGATGTTGCCAGTTTGCTGTGGAAACAGAAAGTTTTGAGCACTGAAGCCACTCAAACAAGAACATTCTTGAAAAATAAACTTTGGCCCTCAGAAAACAAATTTCAGGGGAGAAAAAGTCAGGCTATCTCACGGCTGTCAACCACAAAGAACTGCTTCGGGTTTCATTGTTTATATTTCTTATCGTCTGGTGCTGTTTTCTATACCTCCATCATTGTCAGTTGATCCTTTCTCCAAACACCTCACAATGTGTCTGTCCCCTTTTGCCTTCCCCCTTGGTTCTCCACTTCTTTTAGTTCACATTTCCCCGTTTCCAGTTCCTCTGCTGTGTTGTTGCTGATTCTGCTGCCCTGCTGCCAGGTCTGCCTTCATTTTTCCTTCTTTCCTTTCCATTTCTCCTAGTGAGGAGGAGACTGAGGGGCGATCTCAGAAATGATTAGAAATGTCGAAAGGGTGAGGATGGGACAAAATCCTTCTCGGTGGTGTCCAGTGACAGGACAAGGGGCACTGGGCACAGACTGGGACACAGGAATGGCCATTAGAACAGAAGGGAAAGCTTTTTCCCAGTGAGGGCAGCAGAGCCCTGGCCCAGGCTGCTCAGAGAGGTTGTAGGGTCTCTGCTCTGGAGACATCCCAAACTCTCCTGAGCTGTTTCTGTGGCATCTGCTCTGGGGGATCCTGCTCTGGCAGCGGGGCTGGACTGGATGATCTCCAGAGGTCCCTTCCAACATCTGCTATTCCATGGCTCTATGAAATCCTTCAGATGCCTCTGGCCTTTCCCTCCTGGTTAGACTCAGGACATTGGGTGCTCACAGACACCTTAAACATTGATTTTGAGGAAATCCAGGCACCTTCCAGAGTTTGGGGCTGGGACTGTCTCAACCAAGCTCTGGCCTGGCTGCATGTGTTATGTGCTTGTGGTTCAGCATCTCAGAGCCCCTTTGTGTTCCCAGTGTTTTGCATACAAAATAGAATGTGCGCCCGTTCAGATTAATTCTGGGAAGGTTTCTATGGGATGTCTGATCCTGAGAAGAAAGGTTTCGGAAACACATCCGCCTGGAGTAGGTGAGTGCTGCTGTCAGTGCTCTGGGAAACAAGGCGGTTGAGGATGTTCAGAATAAATGTCAAGAAATTGCAAGGAGAGTCACCTGCTCATTATTTTTGTAAGTTCTTGCTGAAAGAATGCTTCTTTAGACAGCAAATGAGACTGCCGTGAGAAGCATAAATGTCACGTCTTTTTTTTTCTTAATTCACACTGGGCAGAGGCATCGGCCTCTTACAAGTTTCTCGTAATGAAGGGCATGTAACGGAGACCCCACACAGCATAAGTGAGCCCTGTTTAACACGCTCGTGCTTCCCCAGGTGTTCATTACCAAGCTGACTATGCCTGATACAGATTCATCCATTCCATTATGGCTCTGCTTTTTGTTTGGGGATCACTAAAGTGGGTTGAGAGCTTTGGTCTTTGAGGGAATATGTTTACTCCTGAAGGACTTGTGCATCTCTTCTAAGTGATGTTCAGGGTGGGAGGGTCATGGCTTCAATCAATATGATGCAGCTGGACTTAGAAAACAGGAGGAAAGAGAATCCCACACACTGTCCTGTGGGGGGGATTTGGGAAGATGTGGTATCTCCAAGGATTACAGAATCATTTTGGTTGGAAGAGACCTTTAAGATCATTCCATCCATTGACTCAGCACTGCCAAGTCACCACTAAGTCATGTCCCACAGCTCCACATGTTGATGTCTCTTAAATCCCTCCAAGGTTGGTGACCCCACCACCTCCCTGGGCAGCCTATTCCAATGTTTGACTTCTTACTGGCAGAGGAACAGTGCACGGCCATCACTGGGGTACTGAGGCTGCGCGCAGATTTGAGGCTGCGCCGAGCAGCCACAAGGGCAGTTGGGTTGAAGGGAAAGGGCAATCAGGACCTGAAAGTCAGTGCCATGCTGGACTCACCTGGCTCCAGAGCTGGCTGGGAGTCTGGAAGCTATAAAGCCAGACCAAAGATCTCCCATGTCATGTACCTGGTTCTCTTCAGGGGACTGTGCCCTGGTGCCATGGCCATGGAGCTTCCAGAGCTGAGCTAGCAGTTCCTCTTCTGACTGTCACCTCGTACTAGGTCTTTTATAAATTTCTGGTATCCTCTGCTGTTCTCCAGATGGATCTACATGGTTCAAGTCACCATGTCCATGTTCACCCCTGGATTGCTTTCTGACACGTCGACGCCCAGAGGAATCAGAGCAGAAAACTTCACTTGCCCCAGGGTGGTTTGCAGGACCCATACAGCAGGTCCCAGGTCTAAATGTGTCTACAGTGTTCTTAGACCTGCAAGGCAGGCAATGGAGGAGACAAAGCAAAGATGGAGGAAAGGCAGAGGAGATAAAAAGGAGGCTGCTGTGAAATTCAGAGGCAGGGTTGGGGAGGTGGAAGAGCTGAGAAGAGAACAGAGGGATGTTTTCTCTCTGCTACACCTGTTGTGAGCTTGCCTAGAAGTCAGGTCTGTGAATCAGGAGGCACTGATGGGAGTAACCATAGGGTTGATCCCACCTGCTTGCAAGCACAAGAACCAGAACCAGAGGCAACAATCAAAGGAGGGAGCAGGAATGTGAGTGGGCTCTTTGCCCATCCAGAGAGAAAGAAACGTGTCCATGAGCATCATGCAGCTGGGTCACAGAACTGAGGATTTCATGCTGCTCTGAGCTCATAACTACTCAGTGTGATTGCGTTGACTTTCTTCTGACTAAGCACCAGGAGATGTTTGTCCTTCATATTGGATTTCCAAGGCATAAGAGTGGAGAGTTTAGCAAAGAAGAGTCCAGAGAGAAGGTCTGAATCTGAAGTGGACATGAGAAAATAAGCTAAGTCTGTTCAGTCAGCTTTGGAGAAGAGAGCCAGACTCTTCACCATCTAGACCCACCAACACTTATTTAGTCTTTGTTCCAAGGGCTCTGCAGGACACTGACCTGCTAGATGTGAGGCCATCAATAAAGATTTTCACCTAGAGCAATGTGTGAGAGATGGTCCACTTCCCTCTAGACATTCCTTCTCTGCCCTTGAATGAAATATCTTTCTGAAGATAGAAGTGCATTGAAGCACCAGCTCATCCTCAGCAGGTCACATACACCACAGCAAGACACTGGTGTTGGGGAATACCTCTTGGCATGTCCTTCACGTGATGATCCCAAGAGTTCCCTAGGTGCCCCTGCACCATGTTCCCGCTCACTGGCTGTAGCACAGCCTCCTCTGTAGGCAGGCTCCAGGATCTTCCCTGAACTGGGTTGAGGGACATGGAGGGGACATGGCAAGTGTTTCCTGGCAATGGGAACCACCCAAACAAAGATACCAATGCAAGCATGACCACAAGTGAGGGAAGAGCCAGATACTGTAGTCTAGCCCCAGGACACCTGTTCACCCAGCACCTCCAAAAGCAAACCGCAGCCATCTGCTCTGCTGCAAGAGGCCACTTCTGCAGCTGAGAAGTAATGGGAGCTCTGAGATGACACTTTCATGGGCTGCCGCTCTCCATCTTGCTTCCAGCCCCCAACCCCCCCTCCCCACTTCCTTCAAAGGTTTTGATTTGTTTTCTTGTCATTTTATAGCAACTGGGATTCCCAGTCCTAGATGGCAATTAAAGCACCTGCAAAGCTGCCTGATGGGTCTTTGGGAGCGTTTGATCTCTGTGTGTGCAGTGTAAGAGGATGTTATCTTACAGATCTGCAAACACCTGTGGACCCCCCCACTACCACCAGAGCAGAGAAGCAGCCTGGATCTCAGGCAGTGCCTGTTTGTTTTATTGCTGCCTTTGACAGGGATCTGTGAAGGCTGCCTTAGTCCTCCCGCACACTAATAAGCCCATGCTGGGGAAGGACTGGGAACGATCCCCACTTCTTCGAAACAGAAACTTGCTGTTTGTTCTCTGCTCGGCTGCTGCATCTAGAGGTGGCTGGAGCTGGAAATTGTCACTGCAGCCATTGTGCCTGCTCTGGTTTCTGTTGCATCCTGCACTGGACATTCCCTGTCGTACCCGTGTGCCTCCCAGTGCGCACTAAGCCAGGTGAAGTGCATCAGGTTTGGTCATCAGAAAACTGCCAGAACCATTCTGATACAATGAAAGATGTTTGGAAGATGTTTTGAAGGTGGGTGTCAGGAGGATGGAGCCAGGCTCTTCTCAATGTCATCTAGTGATAGGACGAGGGGAAATGGGTGCAAGCTGGAACATAGGAGGTTCCACATAAATATGAGAAGGAATTTCTTCACGGTGGGGGTGACAGAGCACTGGAACAGGCTGCCCAGGGGAGTTGTAGAGTCTCCTTCTCTGGAGACATTTAAGACCCACCTGGATGTGTTCCTGTAAGACTTGGTCTAGGTGATCCTCCTGTGACAGGGGGATTGGACTAGATGATCTTTGGAGGTCCCTTCCAATCCCTAATGATTCTATGATTCTATAATTCTATGTTATTTCCCGTTGTTTATTCAAAAATTTCCCAGTTTTCTTCTAATTCCATTGCATTTCTCCATTAGCTCACCCTCACCAGCCTTGCAGCTCAGCACTACTGTGTTCTCTGTGCTTTTCCTCTCGAGCCTGTAACAGCCACTCCCGGACCCTGTCCTGCAGCTGATTCTATGGAGCCTCGTGGAAAGGGTTCTCAGGCTGCCCAGGGACGGGGTTGAATCGCCATCCCTGGCCATGTTTCACATTTGGGGAGATCTGGAGCTCAGGGGCAGGGTTTAGCTAGGGGTTGAGACAGTTGGGTTGATGGTTGAACTGGATGATCTTGAAGGGCTTTTCCAAACTGAACCATCCTATAGTGCTTTGATTCCATGCTCTACTGCTCAGGGAAAGTACAACTGGCTGCTTCCAGGCAACATGTTGAGTCATGCGGGACATCAGCCCACAGCTGACAGTGGACATGCAGTAGGGCCACCAAAACACTAAAGAAAGTGGCACTTTCTGCATGCAGAACACTGGCAATTTTTGGAGGTGGCCTGCCCAGGCAATGTCACCACATCCTTTTTCCTTTACCCTACATTGCACTACTGGATGGTTATTTAAGAAACACAGGTTTTGGTTGTTTTTTTTAATGTGCTCCTCATTCTCAGCCCCTTTTGAGAGCCTTATGGCAAGTGGCACACTGCATTGCCAAGGGGCTGATTTTCCTTGCTGCTGGCAGTGGACCTCCAATCCCACCAGCTTTAACTAGGGATGTCCTCCGTGGGCACAGAGAAGAAAGCTGCTCATCTCCTCCTGGAGACTCGTACATGCAGATGCCCCAGCGACATTTCTGGGGCACTCTGGTCCCCAGGAGGTCGGGACAGGAAATGACAAGCAGCATTTTCCCTTGGCAGACAGCTCCAAGGAAGAGACTAGGTGTCTTGCTTCCACTTCCAAGCAGAAATTGCCTCTCCTGGGGAGGACAGCAGGATAGACACCAGCAGGGTGTTTCCTGCTAATTCAGCTCTGCATGGGGCTCCTTCTCTTGGAGCAGCAGAGACTTGAGGGAGCAATGTGGCAGTGCCTGTGCCTCTGCCATGTAGCCTGTCTGCGGGAAGATGTATTCTGTAGGTAAAACTCCCACTGTTTAGCAGAAAACAGCTGCAGCTCTACAGCCTCCTGACACAGTCCAGCAGGTGCTTATATGATTTTGGACCTTTTTCAGACTGAATAGCTGGGGAGTTGCCACCTGTGTCCACAAAGATGTCCTCCAGGCTGTGATCCTGAGCTGAAACACCTGAGAAAGCACGTGGCACTGGTCAGAGTGAACACAGCCTGACAGGGCAGCTCTGGAGGAGTTCAGGCTCATTTTCCAGCAACTCAGGGCACCATGCCATCAGGATAAATGTGATGCCCACAGTTACTGCAGAAGCCATCTGCAGACATTCCGGGAGCTTCCTCAGGAGAGATGAAATTGGGACAGCAGCCAGCCTGGATAGACTGCAGGGGCATGACATTGAGGGTCAGAAGTCCCTCTCTGCCTGGTGGAGAATGGGGGAGGGACCCCCCCCCTTTCCCTTTGCCAGGCTTTTGGGGTGCATTTAATATGGTGCCAGTCATCAATGGTGACATCCCCGCTTCACCTCCCATGTGCTCCTCTATGTTACCAATTCCCTAGGGCATCACGGCAATGCTCTGTGCAGAGATGGCATGTCCCCTCAACACCCCACGAAGGAGATATGGACAGCTCATGGCGCCCATCACAACTCCAGCCCAGGCAAGGAACCTACGCACAGCCAGGCTGCTGCTACGACTTCTCTCAACAGCACTAATTTCTTTAGGGATGAAGCCTCGCTACAGCTTTTGCCCAACAATTAACAAAATAATCTTAAACTTGCACCTCTGAACTCCCTAATTCCCCTTCTGTGGCTTCTTTGGAGCAGGCTTATCCCATACTGGCCCAGTCCCAGCACTTACTGGGACACCCCAGACCATCTGGGTCAGCATCATTCCCAGAGTCAGTCCCTGCCGGCGCATCCACACAGGCGCTGCTGAAAATTTAATCAAACCGCTGTCGCCTCCGCACCAGACCAGCGCCTTCCTGACAGCGCTGGCGTAGATGGAAATGTAGCATTTGGATGAATGGCCCTTTAATTACGCTTTATCTGCCCTGCTCTTTTGCTTCCCGCTGCAGAAAGCCAAGTGAATGTTAATGGGAAGGAGCACTGCAGGGCGGCTCACAACCTCACACCTGCCTGCTTTCATGCCGCTGGATGCCTGTGCAGAGTATTAATTAAGCAATTAAGGCAAAGGAGGTGTCTGCTGGTCTGTGGCCCTAGTGAGACGCTTCCTCAAGGACTCTGGGCTCTTGCAGCACCTGCCGTTCGCAGCAATCCACCGTAAGCTCCTGGGAGCGGTGCAAAAGGCCGGCAGGAGCCGTTGTCTTAGTCAGGCAAATGCAGCATTTGAGCTGCACAACAAAACCGGCTGGTTCAGGGATTTCAACCGCACAGAGGCTCAGCCTGACCTTTCCTTTCCTCCTTTTTTTTGGGGGGAGGGTGGAACTCACTTTGCTCTCAGTGAAGCACCGCTGGTGCAGAACACAAAAGCTTTACAAAAACTCCCATAGCAAAATCGATTTCGTCAGAGCTGAGCCCAGCTGAGCTGTCTTTGTGGGCACAGGTGAGGGACAGGTCACACGAGCTGTCCTTGGGCCATGGAGGGAGGGAGTGATGCTGCCTCCCTGCTGCTCCCAGAGGGCGTGGGAGATGCCATGAGGATTTATCTACCTGCTGCTAAGTGGGGGAAGGAGCTATCAGCCAGGTTTGGCTTGAGACCTTGGAGAATTTACTATCTACTGTCCTTTTAGCCAAATGCAAGAGAGGAGATGAAAAAGAGCGAAGACCTTCAATATGGATTTATTAATTGATGAGGCAAGTGGTCCATAAGAGCTACATGGAACTCCATGTGCAGGGTGGGGAGGAGGGATGGGTTCCTAAAGGGATCAAAGCTATTTGCATCTTGGGAGAACATTTGCTCCTTCGTATCAGCCCTCCCTCTGTTGGGGTCAATGGAACTGCAGGCAGCCTGCCTCCCACACCAGCTCAGTGGTGTCACAGACTGGGGCTTTGATGTCTGATCCAGCTAATAGAAGGTGTCACTCTCTGCCATACCGAGTGGATTACTTTCTCTCATGAGAGCTGACCAGAGAGTTTGCCCTCTGCTTTGGGCACCAAAAACTGATCGGTGAGACTGAAGAAAGTAATAAAAAAGAAACTCACCCTGTGAAAGATGTTCCTATGATAGTCTTCCCTTTGAGAGGGCTGTCCAGGGAGGTTGTGGCTACTCCATCCCCGGCAGTGTCCAAGGCCAGGTTGGATGGGGCTCTGGGCAACCTGGTCTGGTGAGAGATGGAAGGAGATTGGGGCTAGGTGAGCTCTGAGGTCACTTCCAAACTAAACTGGTCTGTGGTTCCATGATTCTATGACAGCTTTTTCTCTACCTAAGGTGGTAGTTAGAGCCCTGGAAGGAGCAGGTCTGGCTGCCCACACAGATCTGCCACCCACCACATCCTACCTCTCCCTCAGCAAGCTTAATCCCACTTCCAGAGACTCTCTCCTATTCTCTAGCCCAAGGCCAAGTACAGATGGCTCAATCTGTGTTTCTCTAAGCCATCTTCTGAGATCGCCTTGCGGAGAGGTCACCTCACACAGACACCACATCACTGGGTGTGTGTTGAAGGACCTACCCAAAAAGCCTTTCCAACCCCAGCTGCAGCCTGTGGTCCTGTCCACTGAGGAACTCTCTCTCCCATTATATTGTCCCCTGGACAATTCTGGGCACGAAAACAGACACCTGAAAGACATCTTCCCATTACTGATTTTTTCTTTTTGCTTAATCCCAAGGAGAAGCAGAACTGGAGTGAGAATTTTTGCTCTCTGGCCATGGACATCCTGAGAAAAAAGCAGCTGCACGTCCTAAAAACTTCATGATACTTTTCATGCAAACAGTATAAGTTGCTTCAAAGAGTCACAGCTGTGAAAACCAGGAATAGTGGCCTAGAAAATGTCACCTAAGGCATTGACAAATTCATTTACAGTCACACATTGCCTTCCAAGTAAGAGGTGCACTAGACACGTCGTGAAAAAGCAGTGCCCAAGATCTTAGCCATTGAGAGGGAAATCACAGTCTGCAGCCAATCAGCTTACATTGGTGGATTGTTCCTTTTTGGGTGCAGTGGTGTTTCCCCCTCTTTGCTCCCCAGAAGTTTCTTTGGCTTTTACACATCCCACCTTATCTTTCTCCCTGAGCTTCTCAGAACTTCAATCATTATTTTATTGGCAAATGATCAGCTAACTCATTGCCATAGAATCATCGAAAGATTTAAGCTGTGAGGTACCTCTGGAGATCTCTGCTTGCCTCTTCCACTCCAAGCAGGGCTAACTCCAAACCTGCACCAGGTTTCTCAATGCCTCACCTGAATGTGCTTTGAAGATTTCTGGGGATGGAAATCATCCCCACCTCCCCGGTCTTGAACGTGAAGAACACTTTCCTTATGTTAGAACTCATGCCCATTGTCCCTTAATCCTCATTAAGACACCTCTGAGACGAGTTTGCACCTTTCATGACACAGGAAAACTTCATAATCCTCCCCATATCCCCATCTTTAGGTATCTCCTTTCAGACCATTTCTCATTTTGTCACAACCGCTGTAGTTTGGCCTCTGCCATTCGTTTGAGCTGGGATTAATTCATTATTCACCAGGGTGGAAACAGCCTCTTAATTCTGCCCTGTAAATCAGGAATCCAGACTCAAAAGAGGATCGTACCTATCTGAGCAGCTCTCCTGTTTTGACAGAGACCTTGTCAGGAGGTCTCTGAGAGCAGCCCTTCACCTGTGTGCACCCTATTCTCCCAAGAAATCTGGAGTATATTCCCCATGTTTGCTCAGACAACATCCTGCTGCACTGCATTTAAAGCCTTAAAGTCAATATATTTCACATCTATTGCTTCTCTTTATCCACTGGGCCAGTTACTGTCAAAATAATTGGTCTGATTTGAAATGATTTGTTTCTGACAAATCCCAGAAGGTTCTTCTTCATCACCTAGAGATATCATATGTACTCATAAACTGCAGGCTTTGTACTTTGTTCTTTCCTCCTTCTGGTATCAAAGCCTGACTGAGCCAGTGAAGCCAGTTACCCCACCTTCTGCTGTGTCCACACTGCCTTCCTTCGGTTCTTCCCTTCTTCTTGAAGATATGGCTTAGCTTAGAGGAGAAAGCCAGTGATGCAACCTCACCTGGCCTTGCCACCTTCTATACATCCTGCATTGCTTGTCACAGGGACCAAAGTGAGTCTGACCAACCTACAGTTCCCAGCTCCTTCTTTGTCCTCTCTTCTGAAACTGGCTGTGGGAACTGGTGCAAAAGAGACATTGGTTTCCTGAGCCTCATATGGATCTCCTGTCGCTAAATCACCCACCCCACTCAGCAGCATGTCCGCACACCCTTTGCTTATTCCTTGCCTTTTAATGGCAATGCTTGACATCCCTTATTGCTTTCAGTTATAGAAGTTCCCTAAAACTCTACCAGCAAGCTCGAGCAGTGCTTCTGTATTCCTCTTGTGTAGCCTTTCTCACCCTCTGCCATCTCATTTATGTGTCCTTCACATGTTGGAGCTCAGTCAGGAGGTCTTTCTTAGCCAAACTTATCTACTGGCTTTCTTGAATATTGGAAAGAGTTATCTCACGCTTGGGAGAAGTCATCCTTAACCTGGCAGTTTTCCTGAGCTACTTTGCCCTTCATGAAGGATCACTCATGGGACCCACCTGCAGGTTTTTTGAAAAAAAAACAAAAATAAAACACCTGCAGGTCTGTTCTGTCCCCAAACTTCCCTTGTCCTGCAAGCAACACCAGTATCATGACCACATGTCCAGTCAGCCCTTTCTGGTTGGAGTAGCACATCCTGGAGGCCATCATCCCTGGTTTGTGCATCCAAGAAGTGAAGTTGTCACAGTCAAGTCTTACTCAGCTCCCAGGCATATCCAAGCTAACCATCTTGTTAAGTCTGTTGGTAAAAATGTTCTTTGCCCATTTTTTCAGGCAGATCCCATTCTTGCCCAGCAGTCCTTGGTCACCACAGAGAGACACAGGTCATATGAGCTAAATCAAAGCCTACAATAGCCTCAGATCAGCAGAGGAATGCCTCCATTCTGACAGAAGGGAGCCTGTGAAGACCAACAGCACCAACTGCTGCCTCCTGCTCCTAATGTTTTCTTCAGGTCTGGATGAAACCTCCCTTCACGGGGCTTGATCCCCTTCCTTGACTCTGAAGCATCTGCACCAGTTTGCTAACACACATCAACAGGCAGAGGAAGGTCATGTCCCCTGCTGCCCAAAGTCACAACTGTCAAGTCTCTCCCATGATGGAAGTCTTTGTCCAGAAGTCATTCTCACCCTCTCTCTTGCCAGCCCTCTTCCTTTGCATCCCAGATTTTTTTGTCTCTTCAAGATTTCTGCATAGACCCCATCACTCTCGTGCTCATCAAAGTCTGCTCCTTGCCCCAACAGCTCCTTCATCTGCCAAATCAGCATGTCAAACACAGTGCTCACCTCCCACCTGGGAGCTCACCAACCCCAGGAGAGGCACCAGCCTTTTTCTGCAGTTACAGACCACTGGTGCAAGCCCTTTTAATGAGGGACCCACCAGCTGAGAAGCAGCCAACAGAAGCAGTTAGCTGGAGAAACCTCTGGATGATACCAGAAGAAAACAGCAACAGATTTAAGAAAAACAGAAACTAAGAACAACATATGGAAAAATAGAGATAAAAAGAGAAGTAGATGGACAGGCAGATAGATAAATCTATAGGCCAACACGCTCGTAGAACAACAGCCTGTGAGCTGTTGGGAGAAGAAACAGAAAAAAACCACAAAAAAAGCCCCTTCCTCGAATGAATAAAAAGTAATGAAAAATACTCACAAAAATCTGCTGGGGGAACAAAAACAATGGCTAAATATTTAAAAAGCTATAGCTAAATAAAGCGATAATTGTTCTACCTTGCCCTGCACCTGCCTGTCATTCTGATGTACCACATAATCACTGAACATCAGGGATTGGAAGAGACCTCGAAAGATCATCTAGTCCCCTTAATTCCTTCACGTTCCTTCACT
This sequence comes from Phoeniculus purpureus, assembly GCA_028565055.1. NCBI lineage: Eukaryota > Metazoa > Chordata > Aves > Bucerotiformes > Phoeniculidae > Phoeniculus > Phoeniculus purpureus. The sequence goes on along the minus strand of JAOXOE010000776.1, from coordinate 10,842,953 downwards.
GACAACTGGCCGGCATCGTAGGGAGTGCTGAGTGTTGGTGGCAGGAGCAGGAAAGGCTTGCACAGGCCTGTGGTGCACAGTGGGACTTGCTAGGACAGGCAGACAAATCAGTTCTGGCAGGAATCCTGCTTCTTTATACCCCGAGCTGCCAGCTGAGACCTGCACGGTGCACTGCATTGGGCTAGCCTGCTCTTGCCTCATGTGCGATGTCATTATGGTTTGAAAGTGTCTGTGCTGGACAGGGTCCCTCCTCATGTTATTGATCAGCTGCAAAAGGTGAAGGGAAAGGCTTTTCCTACCCTCACTGAATTTCCAAAACAGGCCCTGGAACAGGTTGCCCAGAGAAGCTATGGTTGCCTCATCCCTGGAAGTGTTCAAGGATGGAGCTCTGAGCAGCATGGTCTAATGGAAGATATCCCTTCCCATGGCAGTGGAGCTTGAACTAGAGGATCCTACCCAGTGCAATGCTACAGGCTTAGGGCAGAGAGGCTGGAAAGCTGCTTGACACAAAAAGACTTGAAAATACTGATTGGCTAAATATGAGCCAGCATTGTGGTCAGGTGGCCAAGAAGGCCAGTGGCATCCTGCCTTGGATCAGAAATAGCGAGGCCAGCATGCTATCCAGGGAGGAGATTGAATCGCCATCCCTGGCTGTACTTCCCAGTTGTGGAGATCTGGAGCTCAGGGAAAGGGTTTAGTGGTGTGTTGGGACAGTTGGGTTAATGGTTGGACTTGATGATCTTGAAGGTCCTGAATGATTCTATGATTCTGGCCTGGATACGTTCCTGTGTGACTTGGTCTAGGTGATCCTGCTTCTGGCAGGGGGATTAAACTAGATGATCGTTCGAGGTCACTTCCAATCCTTAATGTTCTTTCATTCTGTGATTCTATAATCTTGAAGGCCCCTTCCAACTCAAAGCGTTCTGTGACTCTGTGACATGACTGTAACTATATATATGGATATAATTTATGCAATGTACACACATATGTGTGTAATGCAGTCACACCTGCATGGCCTCTAAGGCTGTGACTTGAGCTGTGATACAAATTGCAAAGTTTTCCCATGCAGCACTGACCTGAAAAGCATTTCCCTGTTCCTGCATTGCATGCTGCAGCATATAGTACAGAAACAACCTGCTAGAACCCTGCCTTGCAACATGCTGATGCCCAGAGGTGCTCCCACCAAAGATGCAGCTGCTTTTTAATGAGTGTTTCCTACACAAATGCATCCTTCTGCAAGGTGCCTGTCAGCTGGCAAGAGGCTGACCATTACTCATCCACCAGAGCTGGCCTTGGTCTAAAGAAGCAGGATTCAGGGGGTTTATAAACCCTTCGTTTTCCAGCACTGCTTGCCAGAAGCTCCCAGAACGAGCACTAGAGCTCTGCAGGGCTGCCTGCCTTGCGATGGGTTATCAGGCAGCTTGGAAACCAGCCAGCCTGTCTGATGCTGGGATTTTCTCCTCCCCCAGGGACAGGCTGCCCTACGGGGAATCTACATTACCTGGGAATTATTCTGACAGAGGAGTAAAGTAAGAGATGAATAAAAAGCAGGAAACAAATATGTGCACAAATGTTCACATCTGCTGGAGATCCTTTTATTTAAGGTCTCTACTCTAGTGGCTGTGGAGAGATCATGGAGTTGATCCAAGCCAGGATGAGTCAGACCCACTCCTGGGGACTGCGCATGTCTGCCGTGGTCCTCTTGCTGGACAGGAGCCCTGAAACCCTGCTGGACACCCTTGTGAGTACCTGCGGAACACAGGGCTCCCCAGTGACTGCAGCAGCCTCCCTGCTGTTCCCTGTTTGCTTCTTGAGCAAAGCAAACTGGACACTGGGGAGTGTCAGCACAAAACTGAAGAAAATGGAGCCCTCAACCCCTTTTCTCAGCATCCAGTAAAAAACACCGACTCTCCTGTTCAGCTCTTCAGCAAATCAGTCTCACGTGGGGCTGATGGAGAAGCACACGACTGAATTATGTCATTTTTGTTGGGGCGCGCTCTGGAAGACATTGAACCTGGACACAACGTGTGACATAAGGGCAACCAGAAGGACAACAGTGGAGCCAGTCCTGCCCTGCTTCTCTGGGGAGCTACGGAGTTTTCACAGCGGTGACAAAACGATCTGTCAGTGGAAAAAGAGAAAAGGGAAAACAACGAGTATGAATTTGATGTTCTTCACTGGGAAAGTGTTTGAACTTGCTGAAATTCATCAAGATTTAGGTATCAGTGATTGTTTGGGCTGTTTCCAAGCCCCTACCATTCCTAAGCCCTACATCACAGCACAGTGGCCAGCAAGGATTGCCGTGCTTTGCCATCACAGGTGGAGAAACCAGATCTTTCTCTGCAAGGACAGCTATGGCACCAGCACGTAGGCAGGATCAGTCAGGTCCTCCTGACATCCTCATGAGTTTCAGACACTGCTCAGCAAGTCTGTGCAGTGCTCATGCTGTGAACAAGTCCCATCATGGAGAGGTCTGCTCTTGGATCTTCCTATTGCAGAATCATTTAGATTGGAAAAGATTCAATCTCCTCCCTAGGCAGCCTCTTCCAGGGCCTGAGGACCCTTTCTAGGGAGAAATTTCTTCTCAGGGCCAACCTCAACTTCCCCTGGGGCAGCATGAGGCTGTTTCCTCTTGTTCTGTCCCTTGTTCCTTGTGAGAAGAGACCGATCCCTACCTCTCTCCACCCTCCTGTCAGGCACTTGCAGACATCAAGAAGGTCTCTCCTCAGCCTCCTTTTCTCCAGCCTAACCAGCTCCCTCAGCTGCTCCTCACAAGGTTTGTTCTCCAGACTCTTTCCCAACCCTGTTGCCCTTTTCTGGACTGACTCCAGCCCCTCAGTGTCCTTCTTGTATTGAGGTGCCCAGAACCAACCCCAGAACTCGAGGTGTGGCCTCACCAGTTCCCAGCACAGCAGGACAATTTTTCTGAGAAGTACAAAAGGATTTCTGTGTCTCAGAAAGGATCACGAGACCCACGTGTGAAGCATTTACTAATAAACCTAGAGTTTACATAATTCACTATCTTCCAACTCAAAGTCGGTTGAGTTCTTACGAGCAGCCCCATCCTTACTTTACCAACCCAAAAAGGTTGACCAGGGTTGGCAGCTCTGATGATTCAGTCCTCTGAGAGCTGTTATTTTTCTTAGAGCCCCAGCTTGCAAGAGTCAGGGGATTACAGAAAACACTTGGTCCTGAATGAAAATCGTATCAGAGCCAAACGTGTGACTGCAGAGAAAAGCTGGAAAGATGATTCCTAACAGCTCCGAAAAATAGAAGGCAAATAAACAGAGCCGGAGTTTATTAATTTTTAAAATCTCATTATTTTTGGACAGCGCAATGTTTTCTCAGACCTGAGTCAAGTGTTTTGAACATGGGGAGTTGGTGAGGGAGTCGTGGAGTGTCTCAGTGCTTTGCCGCCCACGTTCATTGCCACCAGATAATGAGCTATAGGCAGGCTTGTCTCAAAGCCATCGTCCGTGGTGTCTGTTCCCTGACAGTACTTCTGGTGTGCTGCTGGTGCGTAGTATTTTTATTAGAGTGATCCTGTGCTTGATCTCCAAGAAGAGTTTGTAGAAGGGGTTGAATGAAGCAGTGTAGCACATCCATACGCTCTCCTCAGCATCCCGGAAGCAGAAATTAAGTCTTGGAAATAGTTGGTTCATAGCCTGGCTCACTCCACAGCCAGGTGTGCAGTCCCCCGTCCCACACTCTGCTTGAGCCTCGCTGGGAGCGGGTCGGGCCCTGGCAGAGATGGGGTAGACCTCAGCCTGGCATAGCCACGGTGTGAGCAGCAGGGCTGAGCAGAGCACGCAGACAGAGCAGCAGAGTGGTGAGCTGATGCACCCTCCATCTGTGACTTGTTCACAAGGACATGTGGTGGGCTTCCTCCTCCAGCCCACTTCCTCTGTCCTCAGTCCTCTCTACCAGGAATGCTTGCCAGGCCACACAGACAAACACCAGAACCATCTGAAGAAGACTGCAAGCAGATTGAAGGAGCAGCTGTGCAGACAGGGCACTACAAGCGCAGCACGGAGTAAAGGAAACACATCCCTTCACTCACTGACTTCACCCCAGCAGCTCTCAAGCCAGCAGAGATCTTGAGTAAATGTCCTCAAGTGACAGCAATGAGCTGATGACTCAGAGATTGACATGCTGATGAGAAAGGAGCTTCCATCTCCTCTCAGAATCTCCTGCCCTGGTATGAGCAAGCAGGAAGATGAAGGGCATTTTCCCTCAAGGCTGATGCCATCTGAGCTGTGTCATGCTGGACCTCACAGGTGGGTCAGGGTGTTTTGCTGGAGAGGATTATTCAGGGTACAAGGTACAAGCTTTGACTACTAACATGTCAAAGGGCAGGGTGGAAGGTCTCCAGTGAGGGCTGAAAATGAACTGGACATTATCACATAAGAGATGTGGAGCATTGTGCAGGTTTTTAAGAAGGCTTGAAGTGAGACTCGATCCAGGAGTGAAGACTGATTGAAAATACTTTCTGAAAGAAAGATGCAGGGGAGGGAAGACAGAGGGAAGACAACACATTTCACACCTGCATCTTTGTGCCCTGCCAGCACCCAGTGCCACCAGGAGAGTGCAGATCCTGTATTCATCAGGCAAATGGGCTCAGCAGCATCCTGTCCTGATGCCATTACTGTTTTAGCTCAGTCCTGCTCACACATATGTTAACGGTAGGACAAATCCAGGCTGTCATGCAACATAGAAAGAGCCCTTCAGCAGCACTGTGGGAGGCTACTGTGCAGCTTTCAAACTTTAGCTGGGACTTGATGAAGGGGGAACATAAAAGAGTAATACTGGGGTGTTACCCCAGAATGAGGGTCTCCCAAATCGAAGCAGAAGAAAACTCCATCAGGAGCATCAGACTTCTCTCAGCAAAGGACTGAGGATGCTGGTGGCTCTCTGTGTGTCCCTACCACCTCTCTGCCTGCAGACACTTGGCACTAAGCATACATAGACCCAGACAGATGTTGAAAGGGTGAGCATAACACCAGAGAAAAGGGCAGGCATTGGGAAGTTTGTTTATATACCAATTTTGATGGCATCTTTAAGCTGGACTTTATGAGTTAGATGAGTTAGACTACTAGACTGCAAAGCATCAGCCAGACTCAGGTCTCTATGTGTGGCGTCTTCCCTTTTGCCCATGATGCGACTGCAGGGATAAGAGTAGCCTGGAGGAAGCAGACAGACCCTGAGCCCTGGGGGAATGATGTGGTTTGTCCCTTGAGGCCCATTTCCCAGTGTCCAGAACTCAGTCCTACCATCTCCCAGTCTGTCCTGGTGCAGGTGGGTATCCGGATGTTCCGGAAGGTGTCTGTCCAGCTGTGCACTTTGAGTAATCCAGCCTTGTGTTTTTGACATTCTCATTCCTGATGTATTGGTGGTTCACAGCCTGGAGCATCTTGTCAGCTATTGACGAAGACAATATTGCAGAACAGGCAGGAGCAACCTGACCAGCTCTACTGCTTCCGCTTGGGCAGTGGTTGTGATCACTATCTCCTGGATGCATCTGGCAGTTTGCAGATGGTTTCACAGTCTTCAGGATTAGTCTCAACCAGTCTGAAGATTTAGCTTTTCTGGGTTGTCATGGATCCTCAGGCCTTGGAACAGGCTGCCAAGGGAGGGGGTTGAATCGCCATCCCTGGCCGTGTTTCACAGCCGTGGAGATCTAGAGCTCAGGAACAAGGTTTAGTGGTGGGGTGGGACAGTTGGGTTGATGGCTGGACCTTTCCAACATAAATGATTTTATGTTTCTATGAATCAATGATCTGGAAGTGAATTAGCCCAGCCTGGACAAGAAACCCCTTTGTGTTGAGACCTAAAGCATCTGGCTGTGTCCTTGAATGCATCAGCCAAGGTGAGTGTAACTGGTTGTCTCAGTAAACATACTGGGTTCACCTAGGGCTCTTATCTCTCCTGGAACACCTGTGCCTCACCCCAGACATGGCATCAGGTCCATCTTTGACTGCAAGGGCTGTTTCCATGGCCTCTGCTCAGCACAATTTGCCAATATGCATGGGAAATCTCCTTCCTCAGCACAGCCCTTGGTCCTTCCTCACTGACCCTACAGCATGAAAAGGATCGGCTCAAGTATATTGCAGCTCTCCGTGTTCCAGCCTCTCCCTGCCTTTCTGTCACTTCTAGAATAAACTGGCTCTGAGCAACTGAGCTGGGTCCTGTGCCCAGGGCTGGCAGCAGAGCCCATGCTGCAGCTGGTGGAGGGGAAAAGCTGTTGGCTCAAGCCAGCAAGGTCATGAATGAAGCACTGTTTGCCTTGAAACATCCCACGGAACATGGAAACACCAAGGCTTGCAGTGTGGAGTGTGGGCATGAACAACCTCTCAAGGTGTCCTGGAAACACTTCAGTGGGAATCATGGTTCCCCTGAGGAGCTGGTGGGGATCAGAACATCTCTGAGTATCTCTGTCCCACGCCCTCCTTCTCAGCGTGATCCTTTGGGAAGGATGCACACCATTAGGGTGGGTGGCTGATAGGCTGAGGTCTGGACAGGACTGTGGTTTAGACTATCCAGTACAAATCCAGTATTTTCTGCCAGTTCCTGTCCTGCTTCGACTGGTTGTCTTTCTCCACTCTTCCTTTATTTTCACCTCATTCCTCCCTAATTGCCCTTCCTAGAGCTGGGCAGTGCTACCAGCACAGCTTCTTCTTGACCACCCTGGAAGAGGAAGGAAGCAGAGCATCCCTGTTGTGGGACCAGGACTGTGGGCTGTAGCAGAGGGATGCACTGAGACATTCTGGCTACTCAAACCTCTGGAAAGGCAGGTGACAGAGAAGGAGTCTGGTCTACTACAGCTCTCAGGAAATGCCCCCACCAAAGATTGTCCCCTTCTCCTGAGGCAAAGCTGGATTTGGTGGGAGTGTGGGGCAGAGTGACAATCCCTCACCCAGAGGGTTAAATCGTGCTGTGGTCCTCCTGAGTGTCTGACCTTCATCTCCTACTGCCAGAGTTATACTGCAATAAAACCTGCCAGGAAAAAGTTCTTGAGTCTCACCACAGTAAGTGTGACCTTCCCACTGAGATGCCCTCTTTTGTATCTATTCCCCAGTTACAAAACCACCTTCGCTCCTGGTACCCAAGCCTTGCCATCTCATACCCTGATGCTGGCTCCACGCCCAGAGTGCACACACTCAGTTAACTCAAACCATGTACTTGCTGACAGTTTGGACCTTGTCTCACCCATTCCTCATCACTGCTTCTCTGCACATGCTGCTTGTATTCACCTACTCTGACACTGGTCTCCACTCACTGGCTATGGTCCAGCAGTAAGGATTCAGACCTGGCTGTCATGGGCTCCCTATGGCTGCTGCCAGAGCTGGCAGTGACCTGACAGCCAGCCACATGGCACCAATTCACAGGCTCCTGGAGACAAAAGCAGTGGTTGGACCTATCAGGAACAGCCTGCTTCAGATGTCTGTGTCAGGAACATGATAAACCACGTTGTAGATGCTGCCACGTAAAGGTTGGGGATTATCAGCACAAAGAGTTCAAGAGTTTGGCTTCTGTCATGCCCCATGGCTCATGGTGGCTAGACTCTAGGAAGGAGTTGAGCTGTTTCAGGAGAGCACACAGGACAGGACATGTGGTCTCACAGGTGCTGAGTGGTTACACACCTGCAAACTGCCAGAATGGAAGAAGGAAAATCTGGACTTCTGCACAGAGGAGATACTCACAACATGGATACAAGACCGTGTGGTGGAACGGGAGCATGTGCAAAGGATGAGAAGAGGGAATTGGCAGAAGAGCTGGGTGAAGCTTGTTGTGTTACAGGACTGGAAATCCTGTGGCGCACCAGCTGGAAAGTGCTCTGGCACAAACAGCACTGCCAGTCTGGCAGGTATGGGAATGTAGATGACGTCCAAAGATGTCATTGCATCCAACCAAACACAGCAAACAGGCATGAAAAGTGTTCATGAAACCACAACTCCCTGAGGGCTCAAGGCAGGTTTGTGCCAGAGGACACATGGTTGTCAGAGCAGGGCACCAGAAGAGACGTGTTGCAGTACCAGTCTCCCCAGTGGCATACACAGAGAAGGTATCTCCTCCCTGCTTCTCCTGAGCATTCTGCATCCTCTTTTGGCATGACACCAGCACCTCAGCTCTACCCTTCCAAGTGCAAGAAGCTCACCTGAACTCTTGGCTGCTAGGAGCTCAGCCATAGTAAAACACAGAAGAGCAAAAGCAAAAGCTCTATCTTTATAAGGCACAAACATCAAGGGATTCCCATCACCCTGTGCTGACCCTGTTGCTTGGACAGTCCTCTTCATCCGCCTACCTGGAAGTAGTTTTCATTTGCTCACAGATCTTGAAAGAAACTGTTGAATAAGCACTGAGCCATGTCCTGACCTGCAGAAAGCCTGATTTCCCATGAACTCTTTTCTTGAGCCAGTTCTTAGTCCATTTATCAAGTGCTTGACTGAGGCATTTGGCTGTTATTTCAGCCGAGTTTCCCAAGGAAGCAGGAATTATGTGGTTTTGCTGCCTGTCGATTCCACTGTTGCCACCTTCCGTCAAGCTCAGCCGAGAGGCAGGGCTCTCAGAGATCCTGCGTTCTTACAAATACCAGGGCTGTACGTAACCGGGCTAGAGGGAACAGACCCAAACTAGTGCTCTGCTGAGAAAGGCTTCCTTCTGAAATCAACCAAATTGCTAGCCACACGAGGAAGCACACGGGAGGCAGCCACAGGAAAACTGAGCATGATCAGTTCTGCTGCCTGTGGAGCTGTATTTCGAAACAGACTACTTTGTGAGGGCAAATCGGAAACCCAGGAAAATGTTAAAACCCCTCACTAGGAGAATGACATCAAGCTCACGTAAGTGAGTACTGCTCCTGGAGAACGGAAATAGTACCTCGGAACGCAGTTTCCTGAGATGGGGAACTGAGCTGCCTTAAAACAAATAATTCAGCTGCAGGTCTTTGGCCAGACTGGTGTAGTATAGAATCAGAATCACGTTGGAAAAGAGACCTTCAACATCATCCAGTCCAACCACAAACCCCACTGTCCTAAGGCCACCACTCAACCCTGTCCCTGAGCTCCAGATCTCCACAACTGTGAAACATGGCCAGGGATGGCGAGTCAACCCCGTCCCTGGGCAGCCTGTTTCAAGGCCTGAGAACCCTTTCCACGAGGCTCCATACAATCAGCTGCAGGACAGGGTCTGGGAGTGGCTGTTACAGGCACAAGAGGAGAAGCACAGAGAACATAGTAGTGCTGAGCTGCAAGGCTGGTGAGGATGAGCTAATGCAATGGAATATTAGGAAGAATTTTTTCACAGAAAGGGTAGTCAAGCACTGGAATGGGTTTCCCAGGGAGGTAGCTGAGTCACCATCCCTGGATGTGTTTAAAGATCGTTTGGATGAGGTGTTGGACATCGTTTAGGGGTGAACTTATAAGGTAGGGTAGATTTTTTGACTCTGTGATCTCAGAGGTCTTTTCCAACCACAGTGATTCTGTGATTCTGAGATCCCTGGTGGGCTCAGCCTTGGCCAGCAGTGGGTCTGGCATAGAGTTGGCAGTCATTGGCTCCATCAGTCACAGGAGATGCTTCTAGTAGCTGCTCAAGGAAGCCCTGCCCTTGCTACCAAAACCTGTCCATACAAACCCAATGCATCACTGCAGAAACTCCCCATAGTACTGATCTGCTGGCCATGGATTATTGGTTTTCTTGTGTTCAGTTTTCCTTATCAATTTCCTGCCTGTCCTTGCTGCAGTTCTTACAACTGACCATGAATTCTCCCCTTGTCTCCATTAGTTCCATGTTGAGTTTTTGCTTCTAAGTTTTCTCCATTTTGCCACTAAATCAGAGTGGACTTTCAGGTGAAAGTGTTGTCTTTCCTTGGGGTGAAGTTATGACCTAATAAGCTCTCATTAAAGAACTTTCTATCTTCATTCACATTTTTGTATGATTAAAATTGCTTTCCAGACTAATTCCACTCATAATTTTCCCCAGCTTTGGGAAATGAGTCTTTTTAAAGCACCAAGTGAGTCTGTGTGTCCGTAGACGCATAGAGGTGGTTGGGACTGTTCTCTCTGCCTACATTAACTACAATCAGGTCATGATCATGAGTCCCTAGGCAACCACTACCTTCCAGCATGGTGATTAATTCATCTTTATCCATCATAATGAGATCTAAAGTAAATTACCTCATGTTGGGTGCAATACTTTCCCTTTTGGAAAATTACCATCTCTAATGTGCAATAATGCTAACGATGTTTGACTCCTGGCTGCACCGGGTCTCTGGCACAGGGCTGCGATTTCTCTTTCTGTGCCTCATGGAGAGATGGAGATGTAGTTGCTCATCCTCCTGCCTGAGCTGCCCGAAAGACCTGTAGGAGATCCCAGTCAGTTCAGGACATTAAGGAGGAAGAAAGGGAGAAGGCAAGAACCTTTCCCAGGCATGGTCCCTTGGGGAATTCAGAGGAGTCCCATGTACCTCCAGCATGCAAGGTATGCCAAGGTGGGATCCCAGACCTGCCTGCCTCTTCCCAGAGCCTTGCCTGGATTTCCTGCCACTGATGGCTAGGGCAGACATGACATCCAGTGTGGAATATGCCTGATAGTGGAACCTCCAAGGAAAGAGATAGCAGAGGTGCTGCAGACAGTGACTCGCTGAGCAACACCAGAGACCTCCAAGGTCAGGCACCAGTCTGGCTTGAGAAATCAGAGTCAGCATCAGGCTCTGGGGAAAAAACTGGTAGTAGCTGCTGGTCTCCTCTGCAACTGTCTTGCCATGAGGCAACTTGCAGAGACCTGTGTGTTGTTCTTGGGCCTTGGAGGAAATGAAGGTCTAGTCCCTATAGTGGTCTGTGATCACCACTTTTGCCTCAGTTCAAGAGGCATCACAGTTACATACTGGTGAGGGGCAAGCCAAGGTATCTATTAGAAGGCTTTCTCTTTCCCTTGATGTAAGCACTGGAGAAATCACAGGAAAAAAGATGTTTTGGAATTATTGCTTCAAGTAGGTTTGGGAGCTCGGGCTGCCTCTTTATTCCAGGTGTTACAAAATCTTGGACCAAGAGTCCCACTGCCTTTCAGTTAATTCTCAGAGGAGTGAGACAGCAGTCAAAGGCACAGTGTGGTGGGAGGATAAGCAAAAGGGAATTTGCCCTGGAGAAAGCACAGTTGTACCCAGCAAACACACCCATGGTCTCCACCAAACATGGAGACTGGTCCCAACAGTGGCAAATGATGTGAGACCCAGGACAGGGGATGTCTGAGTCAGAGAGCTCTGGCAGCACAAAGAGATGGATCTGCACCACAGTCTGCTCCCGGGTCCAGCGTGGCTGGTTCTATCAGTTTCACTCCTGCCTGTGACAGATCAATCTGAAGCCTTTATCTGTTGCTCATTTAATAAATCCCCTTCCTCTGGTTTTTCATCTTCCAAGGCGATTTCGCACACAAAAGGCACCATCCCTGCGCTCAGCCTGTGAGATTACCAACAGGAACACGGTGACTGATCTCTGGCAGGGATGCTCATACATCATGATTTCCAGAGAAGTTTGCAGGGCTGGTGTAAGAGCAATCAGCCAGCCCTGCTAGCCCAGGCTGGGATGAAGACAATAGTAATAAGAAGCTGTGGGTCATGGGGTGAGTTTTCCAGTCTATGCAAGTGCTGCCATGTGAGAGAACTGGGTCATGGTTTAGAAGGCCACTAAATATCCTAAGAGCTCACAAGTGGGAAATCCTAGGATCCCCCAGTCCCAGATAACTTTGTCTGGTGCCCACGCACCTCCCAGAATTGCTTATGGCTCCTGGCCCTTCCTCAGCCCTTCTTTGTCCTACCTTCGGCTTTCTATCCTGCCTCTCTGCCACCTCAGTGCTGCCACACTTGCTGAATTCCTTTGGCTACTGAAACCTTTCCCAACCTCCATCCAGGGTTTTTACTTGCCACACACTTCTCCTGATGGAGTAATCGGGATCTGAGCACCACTGAGTGCAAAGAAGACCTGTCCAGCATAGGAGTTTCTCTGGGGGTCTCAGCACAAATGTTCTTGTCACAGTTATTCTCAGGGCACTGAGCACCACCAACAGCCTGTGTAAACGTCAACGAGGAGTTCGGGGGCTCCCTGGAGAAAATGCTGGTTAAAGCATTTGCAATGTATTAAGTAAGTCTTTCCTTGTAGCAGCAGCTCATGCTCACTTTTCTTTAGCAATAGAAAAACATAATAGAGAAAGGTTCCTTGTCTGAGAGGCTCTTTGACGTTATTAAAGAAAGTAATAACTGTTCTTTCTGGGCCAGAGGAATAAATCAGGAGAATGATACCGGGCCAAGGTGCTGTCACTGCTGGAATTTGATTCTGCTTTCTATAAGGGAAAAACAAGTCTCAAATACATTAACATGGCCAAAAAGAACAGCAAAACAGAAAATATGTCTCCCGTGAGAGATCAAATTGCAAGTCACTGTCGGTGGAACACGGCTTCTTGACATCCACCATTCCGTTCTTCTGAGTCTGGGCAAACCTACATCACCCGCGAAGTTGCTTAACTCTTTTAGGAGCCTCATCAGTTGAGTGCTACCAGCAATGCTGGAAGGATGCAGGTATGCCCAGGTAAGCTAGAATCTTGCTACACAGAGCGAAACAGGAAAGGATGAGGGAGAGGAAGGAACTAGGGCAGAGTAAGGAAAGCCAGAGAAGAGGTGCTTAGGGACATGGTTAGGGGTGACCTGGCAGCACTGGGTCAGAAGTTAGACTTGATCTCAAAGGTGTCTTCCAATCAAAGAGATTCTGTGTACGGTCCAGCACATCTTAAGCCAGAGTTGGCCTGGACAGAGCTGGTTCTTACCAAAGCTGTCCCAGTGCTGATCATACTGTGAAGGACGCTGTCCGTGGTCAAATTAAATCTGGTTTGCATGGCAGAACATGTGCACAGCAGACACATTTATTGTTTGCAGTGTAAGGAGCCTGGCTGAGACACCTCGAACAGCAGAGGGATCACTCCCACTGGACAGGCTGTTGGTGCATTTCTGTGTGTGCAGCAGCTTGAACCAGGTTTAGAAATAAAGGAAAGTGGAAAGGAGGAGACAGACAGAGTCTCCTCTGAATGCAGGGAGGAGGGCTGAGCTCCTCAGGGATGGGCAGTCCCTGCTGTCCTGGCTCCCTGCAGGTCAGAAGAGTGCCTGCTGTGTGGTTTGCTGCTCAGTGCTCATGGTTCATGCACATCTCAGGGACCTTGGGTGAGAGAACCCAGAGGAGAGGGATGAGGTTTGCTGTCAGGTCTACTCTAGGGTTGTTTCACACTTTCCTGTGATTTCATATCTTTATTCTATATTTTACAGTTACAAACATGACCTGATGTCCAGAGTAGACATGAGAGTATGCTCTTCTCTGCTTCTTCAGAGAGAGATGTCTGGACTCCCACTGTCAGTGAGGAGCAGTAATGCTTCCAGGAGCAGTTCAACTGCATTTCTTCAGACATGTCTCATAGTATGAGATTCCTTGTGCCCTAGAAGTGCGAATTTCTCTCCATCAGCAGTAGAGGCAACCAAGAGATCAAGCTCTGAGGAGCCGGAGAAGATGGGATGCACCTCCTTTGCACACAGCTGTGTTTGGACAGGTGAAACCAAAGCAATTATTTTCACTTTCAGGCATGCCAGGCTCTGGAGAGAAATCCATGTAAGGCTGAACGGTGTCAGTTGTTGGATCTCCTCAGAGATGACGGCTTCAGTCCTAACAGTCCATGCAGGCACTCCTCAGGATCATGTACGAAAGGGACAAAGAGCAGGAGGATCCTGCTCGAGAAGAAGCAGAGCAATGCCTTGCTGCATAGGCCAGCCCTGACCACCAGCAGCAATAAGCTGGGCGCTGCACAAAAAATACTCGATTAGATCTGAGGCTGACAAGCGCACAGGATTGCTGGATGTTTCCCGTTATACTTCTAACCTTTGGAGGTGGGTCTGGAAGAGGCTTCTTACCCACGTTAATCCCTGCAGAAGGCGACAGAGCCTGTGTGCACATGGCATGTTTAGGGCAGACACCTGGGGCCAAGTGTCAGTCCTGGATCATCTCTGATTTTCAGGGTCTCCTTCAGGAAGTGCCCTGCCTGTGCAGAGAGCTACTGCTGAAACAGGCAGCAGTGGAGAACAGTCCTTCCCCTAGGGTTAAGCTGAGCTGCTCAGAAGATGAGTTAAGTTACTTCACATCATCTAAGCCTCTCTAATGAAACCTCCTCTTCCCGTTTGGAGGTAATCTTCCTTTGATCAAACCCTCTTCTCTTCTGATGAGAACACAGTACAGTAATCAAGAAGCTAATCTGAGCCAGAGCAGGCTACCAGACCCTTCATAACCCAGAGCATCACACTCCCTGTGGCTGCTTCGTCACCCTTCCTCCTCAGATAGCTGAGGAGTCTGCAGATAGCTTCTTCTGTGCTCCTGCTCCAGCCTTCCAGCCCTTCTCTGGCAAGGAACCCATGCAGAAACCCCTGTATGGAGCTGCACTGGGGCAGCTGATGTGCTTGGCTGCTTCTGCAGGACACACAGGCTCCTGAAACAGCAACCCTGAGCCAGCAGAGAGGTAGATCTGCCCTTTTCATTGCAGTGAACCCTCTCCAAAGCCCAAAAAGGCTTTTACATTCTACATCCAGTTTGATTAGGACATAAACTTGAATAACTACACCCCTGAATTACGGGTAACCCAAAATGAATAGGCCAGATAGAGTAGAAATAAAAAAGCTTATAAACAACTGTGTATTTCCCCACTGCATCCCCATGGATGAGTCTTTACCTCTGGAATGGTTTTATCTATCTCAGTGGCTTCCTGAGCTGTGACAGACTCATACAGAGTCCTTTCTAGTCCCTGGCACAGCTTTTCCTTTCTGTAACCTCACCAAAGCCCCTGTCCCAGCTGTGAAAACTTCATCCCACTCTATAAAAAATCTCATTGTGAGGGATCAGAATGTGTCTCAGAAAGAACAGGATCCTTCACGGCTGCTTGGATGTTGATATAAATTACAATCAACAGCAGGGAGAAGGGAGGGTATCTTTTAGCTTTGCTTTGCTTCCTCCCTCAAAGGAAGGGCAGAAGTTATTTAGTGGGATTACACCTGGGAGCACACTAGGAGGTCCTGCCCCTGACTGCAGGATATGATGGACCTGTTGTCCAGGCCATTACTGGGCATGAAGTCACTAGCCCGGCTCAAGTGCATCTACACTAATGCATGTAGCATGGGCAACAAACAGGAGGAGCTTGAAGCCATTGTGAAGCACAACTGCTACGACGTA
>JAOXOE010000776.1:10775625-10827605 GCA_028565055.1 Phoeniculus purpureus | reverse complement strand
AGTTCCTTCTCATATTGATGTGGAACCTCCTGTGTTCCAGCTCACACCCACTGCCCCTTGTCCTATCACTAGATGCCACTGAGAAGAGCCTCGCTCCATCCTCCCATCTGAAAAAACCCCTGTCCCTGTGGCCAGATGAGGTTATTTGAGCGGTTACTGAGAATTTCATGTCTATGTAGTCTTTGATTTGAAGAATGTAGAAACTGAGCAACACACTGACTTGATTGCCTCTGTGGTTAATGTTATTTTCCTGAGAAAACGTGGATTAGCTTCTGTTTGGTTTTGGGGAGTTTGGATTTTTTGGTGGCTATTTTGTTTGGGGTGGTGTTTTTTTTTACTTATTGTTTGGCAATTTAATCTATGAATATGCTTGGACTTTTTGGTATGTATATTAATAAAAAAAGACATGGCTTAAGATTCTTTCCTTTGTTTGCCATATAGGAGAAAATTCCAAGCTTAGGGAAACAAAGTCATTAAATAAAATGAATCTGTTTGCCATTTCTGTTGTGTTTTTTTTTTAAGTATCTCTGTCAGTTTAAGTCTCTTATTTTCCCCATGCATTTTCAAGGTTGATTTGCTTTATATATATTATAAGCAGGCATAGGCATATCCCTTTCACACAAATTTGAAAGGCACCAACACATGACTGAGATGTTGCTAGCTTCTCCTTGCCCAAGAGGTGCACTAGATACATGTATTTTTAAACTTCAATGTGTTTCTGATGAGGGCTGGCAGCCTGTGCTGTCCCACTCCCAGCAAGGAGCAGAGCAGCTGGGGAGTACCAAGGTAGCCCCATTTTTTTCCAGTTCAAAGTGTTTAAAATACCATTGGTTACGTTGATAAGCATCAGACTAGTATTTCTCTGAAGTGTTCCTTATGGTACTTGCTACATACCCAAAGGTGTGCATACAGCATATTAGTCTGAGGGTGAAACTGAGCATTACTAAGTGTGAAGTAATGAGCATGGGGGAATCCAGTCATAGCTCTGTGTACAAAATCATGTTGCTCAGCAGTGATCACTATGAATCATAATACATCACAGGATCATAGAACATCAGGGATTGGAAGGGACCTTGAAAGATCAAACACAATTCTGTGCATCAGCTCAGCACTGTAGAAATGGATGGTTCACCCGCCCCTTGTTTGACAGCTGACTTTGGATTTTGTATCTTCATGCTGGTAACAGTAGCTTGTTCATCTGAGAGAAAGCCATGCAGGCTCCTGACCTGGGAAATAATATTCCTAAGGATCTCAGGAAACACCTAAATGAGCTGCATTGTAATGAAGCATTGGAACAGGCTGCCCAGGGGGATTGTGGAGTCTCCTTCTCTGCAGACATTTAAAACCCACCTGGATATGTTCCTGTGTGACTGGATCTACGTGATCCTGCTCTGGCAGGGGGACTGGACTAGATGATCTTTCGAGGTCCCTTCCAATCCCTAATGATTCTATGATTCTACAATCTTTCTCAGCTACCCAAACCCATCTGGCTTCAGAAAAAATACAGATTCAAGAGTTATATTATTATATAAGTTAATATGTAAGACTGGAAGTCTCTTCACATTATTCACCTTTACAAAGTCCGTCTACCTCAATTAGAAACTCAGTTCTCAATTAGAAACTCTACAGAGGTGCAATGTTTTTTTCTCCTTCAAAAAGTTTCAGCACTGCAACACCAACGGTTCGTCTTTCCCAATTCTTCATTACTGTCCACAGGTTTACCTTTTTCATTTCTGTATGTCACCCTTCATTCCATAGTAACATGCAGAATACATCTGAATCTCGGCCCATTTGGATGAGTAATGCAAACTACTCTCCACATTTTCACTTAAAATACAGTCGAGCTTTTTTAACAAGGCAGGTATTTGCTAAATCTAAACTTTTAAACAACAAAAATAAGACAATATACAGCAGAAAACCTTTCTTCAATTGAGAAATCTGATCTGATTAAGACAAATGAAGCCTTTACTCTGACAACTGTTTTTTGATTTTAATATTCAATAAAACTAAGTGGTCACACGGTAAAATTATTCCTAGTCCTACAACCGTGCTAGAAGGGCCTTAAGCTCTGTTACGAACCTGCTTCAGCATCTGTTATTTTGTTTATTATGTCTTTTATAGCTCCAAATTCAGTTCATCTCTTTTAAGATACTGCTAGGCTTATTAACATTAGCGCTGAGTGTCCTGTGTGTAGACTTGTGCATGCATATCCAGCTACATTAAGTAATCCTGATCCTTAAGAACTAGGATTTCAAGTGTTTGTGATGAGTGGTCCTTAGTTACAGCTCTCTACAGCTGCTTTAAGGTTCAAGTATGCAGCAAATAGAAAACTTATGGCGTGCAGTGCCCTCTTGTGGAGATTTAAAGAATGAACACAGTTCTGATCGCTCCAGCATGTTCTTGTCTGGGAAATCATTTCACAGAATCACAGAACATCAAGGATTGGAAGGGACCTCGAAAGATCTAGTCCAATCCCCCTGCCACAGCAGGATCACCTAGACCAAGTCGCACAGGAACATGTCCAGGTGGGTTTTAAATGTCTCCAGCGAAGGAGATTCCACAACCCCCCTGGGCAGCCTGTTCCAGTGCTCTGTCACCCTCACTGGGAAGAAGTTCATTCTGGTATTTATATGGAACCTCGTAAGTTCCAGGTCACACCCTTTGCCCCTTGTCCTATCACTAGATGACATTGAGAAGAGCCTGTCTCCATCCTCCTGACGCCCACCCTTCACACATTTATAGACATTAATGAGGTCACCCCTCAGTCTCCTCCAAACTAAAGAGACCCAGGTCCTTCAGCCTGGTGTTCCAGGAGGTGTTCCACTCCCTTAATAGAATCATAGGATCATCGAGTCATTAGGGATCCTGTTTAGAAGCAGAGATCTCAGTCCCCTGGAGTCACTCCATGATCGTCCTATGAGCTGTTGGGGAAGGACAGGGCAGAAGTGCCACCTGACTGCAGTCCAGGGCCAGGCTTACAAGCGGGTGCTTGTCCTCACAGACAGGTAACTGCAGGTACCACTGCCACAGGCAGGTTAGAGCCCCTGACACAGCATTGCCAGCTCTCATCATTGTCCTGAATCTTGTGAGATTAGGTGTTTCTCTGGTGATTCCCTGACTCAGAGGAGGAGGAGTGGGGAGACTTCAGCCTCAGATGAGAAAATCAGTATGTGGCTAAGCAGAACCCAGAGAAACTTCATTAAGAGATCTCACATATTTAAGCTGATTTTTGGAGACCTGAGTGACTTTTTTTTGGCTGCTGGAGAGCCACAGTGCTGTTATGTGGAGAACAAACTTGAAAATGAGAGTCCTCTCTCTCAGGAGAAGGGCAGGAGAGTCCTTCTTCACAATGGCAATTTGCATGTCCTCTCACATCCAGTCAAACAGAGATAAGGAGAAGGAAAGCAGCTGCCACAAACATATTTGAGGCAACTGTAGACTCCTAAAGTCCAAAGCCAAGGGAGAATATTAGCTCTGCCTGAGCTTGTCTCCCTCTGGGCATTGCATTTCTCCTGGATCCTAATGTGCAAAGAACAAAGCCCAATGCCTGGCCATGGCCAGCTCTGGCTGATCTCTTCCTGTTCCCAGCCTCTCCTGGTCACCTGATGACCTGCTTCCAGCAAGGTTGATTCAGCAGCAATAGTGATGATGTTTAGACCCAGCTCTGAGAAAGACTTCAAACACAGACACACACAAGTCCATCTTTTGAGGGCTTGAAGGTGCTCTGGACACTGGGGAAAGGAGGTATCATCAGGAGATAACAGCTTGCACTGATCTGTGTGACTTCCATGTGTTGGTGCATCTAAGTCCTTTGCATCAATGTCTAGGAGTTCTTACGAACCAGGCCATTAGTGGGGTTTCTTTCACACTGCACTGCCCCTCTCTTGGTCCCTGGCTCTGATCAGAAGGGTCTTTGTGATGGAAATGGTGTCGAAGCCACAGCCTCCCTGTATAAATTTCTGATCTCAGTGAGTCAGTTCTCCATTAAAACTAAGAAGAAAGCCTTCAAAACCAGTTGGATTAAAGCACTTTTACGTAAGTGTGCCCACGCCAGATACTGTGACTTGGCAGCATGGCAGAGAGCGATGGGGACCGTGGAGTGAGCCTCACCATACCTTTGTCAGGCACCTCTTTCAGGATGAGACAAATCCCTGCCTGCAGACTCCACTCCCCCATCTACAGGCACAGTCCTGACCCTCTGTGTGAGGATGGGAAGAGGAAGGGAGACAGCAGAGGGGAAATACACGTTATCATGACCAAGGAATGCTGCAACATCTCCCTGGCTGTTGTGGAGCTCGGCAGAGCTTACAGACGGACCTGAAAACCTGGAAAAATGGTTTCTTTCTTGGTGCTTTCCTGCTTGTGGCAAGGACAGGGGTGAAGCTGGCAGAAAAAGAGAAGTGTAGGGATGTGAAGACAAGCGCTGTCAGTGACACCAGCATGAGCACAAGGCCCTTCCATCACTGCACCGTCAACAGCAGGCACTGCATGATCAAGTGCCTGCGTGGTGATGGGACACAGAGGACGCTATGTGCGGAGCTGCACCATGTGATGGGGAGCCCATTCTTCCCAGCACAGCGTGGACTGTATCCTTCATCCATCCAGAGCCATTCCAACTCCTCACTGTTTTCTTCATTTGTTTTATTTTGCTCCTGGCATCAAAAGCTTGAGCAGAAAATGAACTGTGACTTGCACAGGGTGAAAGGAAAAGAAAGAAGGGATCATGAGATGGGAAACAGTCAACAAGGTCCTGAGCCCTGCTGCGTAATTCAGTGACATATGAGGGTAAAATAGTTCTAGGATTATCAGGAAGACTTGTGCCAGCCCCAGCAAAGGACAAAGCAGAAAGGTAACTGCTTTCCTTAGAAGTCCTCAAATCCTCCCTAACCTTGCCCTTTGGCTCCTCCAACCTCCCGCAGGTGTTCCTGCTGCCTGCTGCACCCCCTTCTCCAATTATTTGTCATTCAAATGGCCTTCTAATGCCTGTAAACACAGAAATTGGCATCTGGACAGGAGGAAATCTAGGAAATTAGCACAAGGGACTCTTCTGGGCTTGTGGCCAATACACAGTCCTAGGAGCCACTGAAAGCACAGCAGAGTCAAGCTCTAGAAAGCAGGAAGAGTGTCATTGGGTTGGCACAAAGTGGCTCCTGGTCCATTCAGGATAAGTGACAGTAATGCACCAGTCTGCTTTGTGCTAACCCAGGGAGCCTCCAAGCCACAGTCCCTGTGATGCCAGTTTGGGCACGGACAAGCCCAGATCCCAGCTCTGTTCAGGGCTCATTTAGTTGCCGTGGGGAAACGCCACAATATGCAGCTGTTCTCTTGATGATTTTTTTTAAGCTCCTCCTGAGTTTTGCCACCTTATCTGGTTTCCTCAAGCCCACAGAGCTGCCGGCACCACTCCAAGCATTTTGACCACAAAACCCACCGACCACCATACAAGGGAGGTTCATGGTGTGCTCTGAGACTACGACCAAAACGAGACGTTACAGAGCAGCCAGTCACCACGGCCAGTAATTCTCCCTCTGGCTTTTCTCTGGGATTTGGAGCTGTGTTGACCCCTTGGTCAAGTGAGGCTGAGCTGCTCTCTGCTACTGTCCTCCATCTCCAAGGGCAGCTAGAATTCCTCAAGAGCTTGAACGATGCTTTAGGGTGAGCAGGAGAGGCCAGAGCCTGCTTAGAGCACGCAGGAACACAGAAAATCCTTTGGCACTGGCACGAAGGGGACAAATCCTAGCAAGTATGGCAGAAAGCAGCTGGTAATGTACCGATCACTCACCTTTGCGTTGGTAAGTGTGTGCACCAGCCTGACGTGCATGCAGGCACCAGGATTGACCAGGCTGCCTTAGTTTGTCAAGGCACTTAGGAATCCCAGCACAGACCACTTGCTTCTTGCTTCATCCTTTGGGCAGGATAAGGAATTTGCTCTGAAACGTGCCTGGCTCCTCTGCAGAGGCTGATGCTGGTCATCAGGAGTTGCTCACTTAGAGACCTAATCCCTATTTCATAGATCCAAGCCTGAGTGCTGCTCCACTCTGGAACTACCTTCACGTTCACTAGTCACAGAGCTGAGCCTAATTATTTTTGCATAGTAGAAGAAAAATTGGTCCTGCCCGTCTTGTTGGTTTTCCTGACTAACATCCTCCACCTGCAACCCGGAGTCCTGAGCTCCAGGGCCCTGGGTTAATATTTCCTGCTATTCTGAGCATCCTGAAATATGAATGACTTTGGGCAGACACATGGGAGAGCTCAAAGGGAAACAGGAGCGCTAGCAGAGCATGTTTGGCGTAAGGGAGCCCTTTGCTGGCACCCGCTACAGACTGCATAGCCACGCCAAGTGCGTCTCACTTAGTACCGCCACGTTAAGTGCCCAGCCTGCCTGCAGAGCACCGGCTACTCAGCAGTGCTCTAGCGGGTTAGCGTGCCTCGGCCCTCGCAGATGACAACCACTTAGGAAAAAGAAATCTTTATTTTATAATTTTTTTGTATACTTGTACACAAGTAAAATAAAATGCATATCTATATATACCGCAATCTTGTGAAGGAGAAGGCAGCATTCTTTAACAAATGCCACCCGTAAACATGGTGTGATGGAATGAATACAGAAAAAACTGCAATATTCATAAACATAGGGTTAAAACAGCATCAAATCCATTACCTCTGCAAATGGGAACCTGCAGTATCGTTCAGTGTGATGTCAAGTTACAGACAGATTTTAGACATTCTTTTCGGAGCATTTTTTACACCTTTTGTGGGTTTTTTTTCCTGCAAATAAACCGCATTTCTTTACCATCTGCTGTAGCCAAAGCTGCTTTGTGGGCAAGTGCAGTTCCGAAGATCAAAGGTATAATTCACAGGTTCAGGACAAATAAATTATGTACATCTTGGTGTTTGTCTTTTTCTTTTCTTTCCTTTATTTTTTTTTTGCGTTTTTGGGGGTTTTTTTGTAAAGGCATCCAGTTAACTTTTGTGTAACAAAGTTCTCTCGGGGTGGACGGTAGTTTTGCTTTTGTTTGCAATGTTTATGGAGGTCAGCAAAAATCTAGTATTAAAGTGTCATCAACCCAGGAAAAAGAGTTTGTTTCAGCAGAATAACAGTAAGCTCCACACCAACGGGGGGATCAAAAGGCTGAGGCTGAGCTGTAACGTGGAGCTGTTTCCTTGCTGGGTGAGGCGGCAATGGGCCTTTGATTTGTTCTTTTTAGAGCAGCCCTGCCGCTTTTTGGTTGGGACTGTGGAAGGTTCAATAGGCTCTAGAAATTCCGGTTTCAACTTGGTCAACGGAGGGTCTACAATGCTGGGGAAGGTCCCAAAGGGGGAATCATTTATCTGCTTGTTGCTGCCATTTTTGGAACGGTCTGTCTCAACGTACTTGGTTTTGGACATGTTCTCCTTATCCTTGAGAGGGTTGTTGGAGGATGGCCGACTGCTGTGGGAAGAAGGACCTGCCTTGCCTTTAGCTTCGTAAATAAAAGACTTATCCATTTCTGGCTGGCAGCACTTCGAGAAGCCGTCGTGGGAACCGAGAGGGGGGAGCCCGGTGGGCAGTTTACCAGATCTGGTCTTAGTGCTAAAAACACTTGTTCGTATCTGGTTGAAGGAGTCGACGCATCCGTTCAAGTCGGAGCTCTGCAGTCGTTTGAGGTCTCGCCCTGCCAAGTGAGGGGGAAGGTGGCACTCTAGCTCCGAAGATGATCCTTTGAACTGCTTAAACCAATTCCAGAGGGATCGAGCCTGGCAGTCACAGATCCACTGGTTGCCATTCAAGCGCAGGTACTGGAGGGACACCAGGGGAGCCATGGTTTCCCCCGTGAGCACCGTCAGGTTGTTGTTAAACAGATACAAGGTCATCACTTTCCCAAGGTCATGAAAAGCCCGTCGGTGAACCAAGCTGACTCTGTTCTGGTGCAGAAGCAGACGGTCGAGGTTGATTAGCCCACGAAAGACATTCTCTGACAAGCTCTTGATCTTGTTACCATGCAAAAACAAGTAAGTGAGGTTTGCAAGATCTATGAATGTGTCATCCAGAAGGTTCTGTAGATTATTATCCTGAAGGTAGAGATACTGCAAGGAGAACAACCCTCGGAAAAGCCCTGTGGAGAGCTCCAGGAGTCCACAGCGATCCAGGTGTAAGGTGTGGAGGTGAACAAGACCCCGGAAAGTGACAGGGTTGATAGATTTCAGGTTCGTGTTGTCACTGAGATCTAACTCCTCCAGTTTGTTGAGCCCATAGAAGGCTCCAGGCTCAATGAGGCTGATGTTGTTGGAGTGGATCCAAAGAATCGTCATGTTGCGGCAGGAGGTGAAGCTGGTGGACCTCACGAGGGTTATCCTATTGTTGTGCAAGAAGATGCGCTGGCTCTGGATGGGTATCTCAATGGGGATTGCTGTCAGTCCCTGCTGCTGACAACTTATTGTAATCTTCGGTTCACTGTAGCATACACATGCCCCAGGGCAAGACTCCACTTCTGACTGGATGTTCAAGCAAAGCACCAAAATCAGCAATTTGCTTCCTAAAGGATAACAAAAGATAGTGTGTAAATTAGCCACGGTCACGGGAGAGCACTTTTCTGCGCAGGAGCCCAAAAATCACCCATCTAAAGTGTGTTGCCACGAACCACAAGCACTACATGCCAGGGGAGACAAACAATTAATACATGGAATTAAAAATGCTCCATGCCTCAACACAACAGCTAGGAATCAACATACACTTGTAGCAACAAAGTTTGAGCATCTCCTCAGCCTTTGACGCTTCAGAGGCCTCCGACTTGAGAGGTGGAACACTATGGGGCTCTTCCACCGTGGGTCCTGAATGCACGTCTAAATTCAGTCCTGATACACAGAGCTGACCTCTGAGCAAAGGGGCTGCCTTCTGGGGGGGCACATTTAGCCTGATGCCTGCAGCTGCAGGGTTGGACTGGGCAAGGCTGTGTCCCATAGCAGGGCCACCTGTTCCTTGCTTTTCAGAATCATTGAACATCTCATCAACACAAGCAGGTGTCCCCGGATTGCACCTTAAGTCTAAGATGGAACTGTGGCTTTGGTAACTTTCCCTGATCGATATCTCACTGATCTGCTCTTCCTGTACGAAGTAACTGTGAGAGGTTCCCAGAATAATCTACAGGTCAGACTTGCCTGCAGAGGTTTTGGAGCCAAGAGCATCATTTCCATCTCTTGGTCAAACATTACACCACATATTCTTGTTTCCCTTCTGCTCTCTCTTTTTTCCCTTTGAACCTGTGTGGCCACTGAGGAGAAGGAGGGCAGCATGTTTTTTCACTGGAGGAAGATCATGTGCAATGCTCAGTCTGGGGATTCCTCACAGTCTGCAAGGCAGAAGCAGGTTTCCTGTATCCTTACTGTGTAGGCGGCCCAATTGGCTTGAAGAGCTCCTGAGAGGAACATTTTTTCACGGCGATGACCACTCTCATTCCCAGGAGCTGGGGTCTGCAGCAAGCATTTTGATTCCCAATAATTACCAGCCTCAGCTGGACTACAGAGAAAGGTCCTGGAGGACGGGCAGATACGGGCAGAGGCTGTGCACAACCTCCATCATTTTCTGAAAGGAAACCTGAGAGGGAGGGTCAGCATGAACCTCCAGCTGAAAGACCTGCAGAGACAGGCTGTTTCCTACCCATGGCATGGAAGGAGGAGAAGAGGGGCAGTTTCAGCAGTGCTTTAACAGCAATTAATGGCATGTAATTAATTAGATTGCTCTAAACTATATATGGGAGCTAAAATAAATGGGCAACAGCTGTAGACTCCCCTTGTGAAGTACCACATGCAGGCAGGAACACGTACATGTGTCTCCGTCCCAGCTCATCACAAAAAGCCACGACACTCCCCATTGCTGGGGATCTCCACCCCAGGGACCACAGCAGGGACCTTCCCTCTGTGGGAGGGTTTTTTTCATCCTGGAAAGTCTGAAAATATTGCTCAAGCCTGTTGGTGCCTTGTTACACCTTAAGGTAAAATAGCAGAGTTCAAAAGTCAGTCCAAACAGGGCAACAATGCAGAGTGGGATAAACTGGTTAGACTGGAGAGAGCCTGGGCACATCCAGTCACTGGTGCTGGGTCCTGCAGGGCCAAATCCTGGAAACAGGCAGCTGCATCTCACCAAAGAACCTGCAAAGGTGCTCATTTTACTAATGAACTCAATATCCTCTCTGCATTGAAGGAGCAGCTTTAAGCCCCAAGGATAAAGGATTAAACCATATGGAAATCCCACCAAAGTGTTCACTGAAGCAGTAACAAAAACACTGGAGGAGCCAAGGCTGGGATCCCAGGCTAACCAGAATAATTCACTGTGTGCAGCTAATGAATTTGAGGTGATCCCACGGTCCCGTATAGGTGGGAGACTCCTCTGTACCACAGTCTGTATGGGGAAAGGAAAGAATAACAGCTCAGCATGCAGAGATAATTTGAAGCTGATATTATTAGCTGCTGAGCATCCCTAGAAGGCAGCGTGTGAAGCGCAGTACTGTGACACATCCTGGCTGGCTTGTCATGTTTTGACATGCCACGTCCCATTGTATGGAGCAAAGGAACAGGAGACAAGTGAGATCCCCTGCCGCAGACATGTCACACCGAAAGAAGCCTCCAGGGAAATTAAAACTATGCTGGCAACTCTCTGACCAGCACTGCTTCTCCACAGCTGATAATGAAAACCCATAGCCAGAGAAATACAAGTTTCCAGAGCCTCTTTCTTCAGCTGCGTGACTCAGGTGGTGTAGGGCCAGGGGGACACTGGAGCAATGGGATTCACCTCACTGCACACCACCACCCGCTCCAGTGAGACACGTTCGGACAATAGACACTGCTGCTGGACCATGCAGCCCCTTCCCAGTGGCTCCTCCCTGCCTGAGCAATGCTGCAGGGGCTGCAGCCTACTCGGGGAAAATTCAGCCACAGCCCAGATGCATCCCACACGCCTTAGAAATATGTGACACGCTCACAGCGGAGCAAACACGAAGAACCGTTCCTGTGGGAGAGGAATCACAATGACAACACTCCTGTTCCAATTCCAGCCAGGGGAGGCCAGTGCATAATAAACACATGTACACACAGGGAGGCAGAGTGAGCATGAAGCAGCCGGCAGAGAACAAGCCATGCATGGGAATCCCACCCTGCCCTCCTGCCACCCCATCCTGCGCCCTCTGCATCACCCAGCCATGCCCTGAGCACCAGCTCTTCCCTACAAATGGAGCTTCCAGGGCCAGGCAGAGGTTCTGTCCCAGTTCCTGGGGGTGTGCAGAGCTGGAGACACACTGCCACTTCTCCCCAGCACGGAGAAGCAGAAGAGTACGAGCAAATCCTGCTCCACTCCAAACCGCAGCGCTATCTCTTTCGCTGCCTTTGCCTCTGGCTGCTGGGAGCTGTGAGTCAGTGGCACTGCCAGCAGAGCAGCACAGGGAAATTAATTACAGGCAGGGCTAGCCTGTGTGCTTTAATTAGGGACCTGGTGTTCATGAGCTGCTCGGATTAGCTCCTTCCACCGGAGACAGTTACTGTCAATCATCCCCCAAAGCTTTTTCTTCCAGTTACTCTCCTGTTGTGCAGCTCAGTCAGATCTTGACTGATCCATCACAAAGCTCAGCATCCAGCAGCTGTCAGAGCTCCCGGCCAGTGCAGGACCTGAAGCTCATGCAAGAGTAGGTGCAGCCCGCAGAAACCCTTGGGAAGTCAAGGTGACCCTTTCTTCCCCAGACAGCTCAGGGTAAGCTGTGTCCTGGCCTTTTCCTCTACTTCCAAAGAGCTTCTCCATCACTGGTGTTCAACCAGTAACTGCCATGTGCTCAGTGTTTCTCAGACAACGGAAGCCACCGAGGGCCCAGAGCATCCAGACTTGCACCAGGTCAGTAGAGTCTTCTGCCCAATTCTAGGCAAATACCACCTTGATTTTTCTGCCAGGTGCCGAGTGACCACTTTAGGACTGGGGCTAGAACATGTCAGGGACAAGTAGGTTGCTAAGCCCTGGCATCAAGCCACGTTAACACAGACACAGTTTCAGGATGGCTCGAAGCACAGCAGAGCTCCCTCATATCTTCAGGTGATTTAAACCAAGCTCTAAAAAAATCAAGACAGACCACTGCCCTCTTCCCCTGAGGCTGGGGCCCATGAGGCCAATACTGGCCCATGATATTGGGGCCAATGACATGATGCAAAGCACAAGTCCACGCTAGCACCTATCTGCTGAGTCAAGCACTGCAGCATGGTGTGGAGCATCACCTCACTGATCTAGGGCTGGGGCCACAGGGCAGAGGAAGGAGCTGCAACACCTCTCTGGGAACTGTATTGTCCAGGAACTGGGCACCCCAACACCCACTTTCCTCTGTTCTGCTCTCCACGTCCCTTTGTTCCTCCTCCTTTTTGATGATCTCCTCCATGCCACCCTCACCCCCTCTTTCACAACTACATGTCACAGGGCTTGTCCAGCTGAGGCGAAGGCATCGTCCAGGCAAACCAGTCCATCCCCAGGGAGGCTGGGACACATCCTGGCAGCACCCGGAGCCTGTACACCGTGATGCAGCTCGTTTCCTTTGTCACAAAGCAGAGGGGAAAGACGAAGATCTTTGAGGGTGACAAGGCAAAGATGACACAGCTTAAAACTTGCCAGGAGTACAGTGAGTGTCATGGGCTTCTGCTCCGCTTGGGAGGCATCAAGTAGCCGTGATGCTGAGAGGCCCCAGTGGTGCTGCTTCCCTGAGTGGAAAGGTCAAAGCTCTGCTTGAGGGCAGAGGACCTGGGCAGAAAGAGCTCAGCTACTTCATAGCCCAGCTCCAGGAATATTTGTCTTCCTGGAGTGCTGGGTTCAGCTCTGCTTGTGGGCTCCTTCCTTTTTCAGCAGAAACACACCCTGCCCCTGGGCCAGAGGCACAGGAGGTTCTCACAGGGATCTCAGGGAGGTCAGGAGTTTCACTGTGTGTCCACTCCCAGAAATATGAACTACAGCTCTCTTGCCTCGACCTGACAGACAAATCCCTTCAGGCAGTTTGCTCCCACCAGCACCAACTGAATGACTGATGCCAGACCCTCCACCACTTGCTGGACTCTTCCACCTGCAGGACTCAAACTTCATTGCTGATCTCACAGGTCTTGGTGTGACATCCATTCCCTCTTCACTTCAATTAGAAGCCATTCCTATCTCTTCCAGAATATGATTAAACCCTAACTGGAGAGTTCCAGCTGAAAGCAAAAGATGAAAGAAAATCCAGTACCTGGAACCTTCAGTCCCTGCAAGACTTTGGCTCCGAGTTTCACATCTGTTCCTCCAGAGCCTTCTTAAAAGCCAGAAACCTCCTTCAGTGGAACTGCTGCACTTCCCCTATGCCATCTCAGAAGTGTTATGACTCATGGAACTGGGAAGCAATTAAAGTGGGTCCATTATCTGTCATTCCCCTGGTCCCCTGTGCGATCACATTGTCAAACGTGGCAATTAGAAAGAAAAGGCTCCGGGGGCCTGTAATAGCTGCTTTGCAAACTTTTTTAAGAGGCCAAAGCAAAATGCAATTTTCTGCAGTTTGCAGAGCCGTGGCCTTCCGCTGCCGCTCCGCTCTCGTCTCTATTGATCGGGAGATATTATAATGTGGCTTCCCTACAGCGGAGGGGTCAATACTCATTTGAATTCTCTCTAGGCTGGACATAAAGGGAGCACTTCACAAGACAAAGCCTTTTGCTGATGCACACCGCATTTTGCCTCTGTTTATGGGATGCAGACACCGTAGCTGCTTCATTCCCCGTTCTGCACCCACAATGTTTGAACCACAGCGTGAGGCTCTGAAAGACCCTGCAGAGCTGCTCCAGGGCCTCCTGCTTTGTCCTGTGGCCAAAAGTGGGTCTGTGCATGTGTGAGAGTGTGTGTGCCAAAAGGAAGAGGGCAGCATTTCAAGCTGAAGGTAAATTGAGAGGGCAACATGGAAAGAGAATCGGTTAGGGCTAGTCGCATCCCAGGCTGGAGTTTTCCCCACTTCTGCTGCCTCCTCCCTCTGCTGATTCACGATGGTGTATCTAGGGCAGCTTCAGGCTGAGGAGGAGGGGAGGGATGCTCTGACACCACACAAGCTCCTGGCAGAAGCAACCAGGGAGTGGAGGACGTGGAGTGGGAGCAAGCAGAGTGGGTCTCAACACACAGGTGCCCACTGCCAAGGGAGCACTGCAGTAGAAAAATGCGGGGCTGCTGCAGGTCCTGTGGCTTATCTGCAGTTCTGTGCAGATGCTGGAGTGTTAGGCAGTCTTTCGGAGGTGAATGGTCAGTGGGGTCACCAGAGCAAGTTGACTGCAGCTCCAGGAGACTGAACTGCTCTCCAGGCTTGGCTGACTGGGTCACTGCTGGAGCTCAGAGCCCCAGCTCACACCTCAGTCCAGTCCCAAGTCCCATCTGTCTACAAACTGCTTTTTAGACACCCTTGAGGGTTTGAGACACCAACATGAGTGCTGGCAGATTCGCCACAGCTCCTCCAGGAGACTCATGCTCTTCCAGCAGCTGGAGCTGAGCGTGATGGAAATGGCAGCAGGCAGCAATGTTTAGTCACCTGAATCACCCCTCCACTAAATCCTACAGGTAGACTCTGATCCCACATGCTCTGGGACTACATCCAGATCCATTAACCTTTGGGACAGTGGTGCTCTTCATTCCCTCTGACAGTACAGCCTCAGTCCTGCTCTTTGGTACCTCCAGCATCCGCCCTGAGCAAGACAGGATTTCGGCAGAGAAAATATATGCGGCCAGAAATGAAAGGTCGTTTCTGTAATGCATCCAGGCAGGGGACAGAGGCAATAGCTGTGCCATTTCCTCACTTCTGGGTGTTCATCTTTTCCACCTAAATCACACTCCCTTAATGTGATTTTTTTGGACTTAATATTGCAGGAATATTTTTAAGGGAAGAAGGTAAAAGCAAGTTATATCATGTGCAATTCTTAGCATCCGTCCTCACAAACCTCCAGAGGGGTTTGAATGCTGATTCTTCAGCATTGCTCAGGGCTGAGCTACACGACTCGTTACGTGAGCTGAGTGCAGCTCAAACCTTATCCAGGGCAGCTCCATCCGTTCGCAGGCATGTGCCAGAGCGGTTCCCGGCCACGGTGCTCCCCATCCCTGCCAGGGGCTCTTCAGAACTCCCAGCATGTTGGCAGCAGCGTTGGTTTAGCCTAACAACATTTGGGCAGGGTGGTACTTCTGGTGGCTCGCCAGCATTTCCCTCAGCAACATCAGGGAGTGAAAGGGAAAGGTGATAGCTGACGGTTCCTGTTTCAGCCAATTTGAATATGAATTTCATGAGGAGGAAAAAGAAAAAATCATAAAAAACCATCTCTTCTCTAGCCAGAGGGTTTTCCTCCTGCTGAATTTAAAAGTCTTGCTGCAAGCCATAGAGGTGTGAAGGAGTCTCAAAGAAAAGGTCAGGAGAAACCTTCATGGGGGACAATATCAAGGGATTTAAATGCAGAAGTCATTAGGTGCCTGTATAACAATAACACCGGCACCAGTTATTGCAGCCTAGTGATGCTGGGCAAGGAGAACGAGAAAAGCCCTTGTTAGAATCCAGGAATGGGAGAGGAGCTACACAGAGTCAGACAAGGGCCTGATGGGCTGATAGGTGGAAAGGCAGCACCAAGTGGTGTGAGCACTTCCCTGGTGGCATCTTCTCCAAGCCTTGAGCAAACAGTAGCCCAGGGCCTGCCTGAGGCAGATTTCTCTGTCTCCTTAATGGACTATGAAATAATCTCTCCACTCTCCAGGTTTGCCCTGGGTCACAGTATGAGTGCTGGTCCAGCTGTAGTTCCCAGCATCTGTTCCAGGTCCACTTTTCTGTGGGGCTGGGGAGGACAATACCTGTGATGCAGCTGCACCGTGGACTTAGGCAGAGGTTTAGGTGTCCTGCTCTGTCCCGTCCCGCTCCTGCTGTCTGCCTGAGCTTCAGCACAGAGCTGAGCTTTCCAGAGAGCTCCTCCACAAAGTCCCCAAGATCACTTTGCTGAGTGGCAACAGCTCGTTCAGAGCCCAGCGCTGTGTTTGTTTAGGTGAGGGCCCGGGCTCTTTGCCAGAGTACATTGCCTTGTATTTATAAGTG
This sequence comes from Phoeniculus purpureus, assembly GCA_028565055.1. Classification (NCBI taxonomy): domain Eukaryota; kingdom Metazoa; phylum Chordata; class Aves; order Bucerotiformes; family Phoeniculidae; genus Phoeniculus; species Phoeniculus purpureus. Next base: position 10,811,535 of record JAOXOE010000776.1, on the reverse strand, counting down.
CTGAATTGCATCTGCCATCCAGGCTGTGGTTATGAATTTTACTGTGAAACCCCTTGCTGCGACAAATCATATGCCCGACCGTCCCCTTCCCTTCAAGTAGAAATATTATCCTAGTGCACAGCTCTGCTCTGCTCTTAAAACGTAAGCTGGTTGTAAGCGGTGGCATCTTCCCGCTCCAGTAGCCAAAGCTGCAGCAGCAGGTCACAGAAGTCAGGACCCGGTAATCCCTACCTATCGACACAAGTTAAAGACGATCCTTAAAATGGTTTATTAAAAAAAACCCACCCCAAACCCCCTTTGCTCGCCTGGTTATTCTGTCAGGCGTTTAAAAAGCTGTCCTAGTGAGGAATGTTTCTTATATGGGCACAGGACTATCCTATGGCTACGCCAGGCCATGCTTCAGTGAGAGCTCCCCCCAGCTCTGTACTCTGCCACCTCACCTGGTGGGACAAAGTCTCTGCCAATCCCATCAGCAGACACAGAATTTTCAGCGGCTCTCGTGTAAGATGCAATAAATCTGCAAGTTCTGTAGCTGTCCAGCTTCCAACTATCCATCTCATATCTGGGATGACCTTTTAACGAGAAAAGCTTGTGATCTTAAGGTAAAAACCTGGAGAATTCCTGAGGAAAGGTGTCCTACGTGGGTTCACACCATTGTTCAACCCTAGTCCTTTCCATGCAGACGGTGTAGGTTCCAGATGCTGCAGGCCCATCCAGACTCCCTCAGGATTCCTGTTTCTTCCTCAGAACTGCTTCCCCCACTTTATGCAGAGGGGTGGCCCCTTCCAGGATAAGAACCATGTGTGGTTGCTACATGCTAGAAGAACCCTGTCCATGGCCAGCTCTCCTAGAGACATAATGCAAAGCCTTGATATTGCACGCTTGAGCCCTCTCTAGTGCCTCCTCCACCAATGTGCCCCTGCGAAGGTCCCTGCACCACAAGTTCCTCCAGCCCAGTTTCCTCATCAGTCTCTGTATTCAGTGCACAGAATTTGTAGGGATCAGGCTCGGAGCAGGTGCGTTTCACTCCTGGGAAAAGTTAGCATGAAGGAGGGAAAATGATTTAAAGACAGGATTTAGTGGTGACCTGGCAGTGCTGGGTCAAAGGTTGAACTTGATGGTCTTAAAGGTCTCTTCCAACCGCAGAGGTTCTGTGATTCTGTGAGAAAGAAGAGTATAGGAAGGAAAGCTGTAGGGTTGCTGCAGGAGAGCCAGCAGAGCAAGGGCAGACAGGCATCCACACAAGCCTGCAGATGTAACCTGAACTCTCCAAACCCCCGTCATGAATTAATCTTGGATGACTGTTCTGAATAACTCCCGTGATCCTAAGTAGCTATGCATTACTGTGATGGTGCACTTAATGCAAAGCTGAGCTTGGCCAGAACGAGTCCAGTGAGCTGAGGAGGAAATGGGCTCCTTCCTCACAGTGTCAGGGAAATGTCACAACTGCCTGTTTTTTTCCGAGTCAGGGCCACCAATGGCCATGTTGCTACCACAGCTGTTTTCAACACACCACCTTCTGCAAAGTGCCACATGACTAAACTCCATGGCCAGCCCAGTACATCCCTGCAGATCCAAGGTTCGCAAAGAAAGCAGCCCAAAAGAAGTTGTGAATCACTCCCAGCACAGTGGCAAAGGGCATCATAAGTGGTCAAGATACAAATCACCAGTGATAGGACAAGAAGAAATGGCCTCAAGTTGCACTAGGGGAAGGTTAGAGTGGACATCAGGAAAAATCTCTTCCCTGACACAGTGGTCAGAGGTTGGAACAGGCTGCCCAGGGATGGGGGTAGTCGCCATCCCTAGAGGGGTTCAAAAAACATGCACATCTGGCACAGGGAAACAGGGATCAGTGAGCAGGGTGGGGTTGACAGTTGGACTTGATGTTCTTGGAGATCTCTTCCAACCTTAATGATTCTGCGAGTCTATGGTTTTGATTTTATCCAGATGGGATGCATCCAGCACACTGCATGAGCAGGATCTTTTAAGTTTGTCACCATCCAATCATCACACTGTGAAGAATGAAGTGACAAGATATGCGCTGTGAATCGCAACTAGCTCCTGCAGCAGTTGGTACATCTGTGCCATGTTTGTGAAAAAACAGGGACAAACAGGTGTCCGGTGGAAGTGAACCGTGGTTCCTGAAACGACTTAGATCTCCAGCGGAGCCCCAAAGTATCTCAGCAATGCTTCAAAACATTACACTAAGAAGCAGTTTCCTGCGCACCCAAAACTGGCACTGGTGAAAGCACCAAGCCCAGTGACTCACACAAAGGAGAGTAAAACTCCAGATGGCATTTACACCTGCTACCCCCCAGACATCTGGGGCTGCAACCCCACCTGGCAGCTGCAAATCCCACTCCCACGACTTGAGCACTGCAAGTGCCCCATTGCACCATGCAGCGTTTTCCTCAGCTTGTCTCTGCAACCACACTTACCTCAGCTTTTGCTTACAGAGCCAGCATCTACAGGCAATGTGGAGTGCAGGAACAGAGCCTAGGAAAGCGCCTGGAAGGAAAAGTTGCTCCAGAAATTTCCCATGACCTCTGCCTGGTTGCCTGCATGGCTGCAGACAACTCTTGCAGCTGAAGAAACAGCCTGAGAGCTAATGCTCCAGGCAACACAACAAGCTTGGGGAGAGGGAGAGCATTTCGATTTCAACTTTAGACACAGCTGCTTTTCAAGGAACAGCCAGAAATGAAAACACGAGGGCAGACACGGGTGACTGAAGACTGTATTTCTCTATGCTGCTCACAACTTGATGTTCTCCTTTCTGAGTCTGTATGGCCAGAGTTCTCCACACCACCCCAAGAGCTGTCTCCTGAAAGACCAGAGTAGCAGAGGTGTGCAATGTCATGTGAGGTCTCTGCCATGGTGTTGACTCACGGTGGGCTCTGTGGTGCAGAATCGATGTGTTTCTCAACCACTCCCTGGACCACCCAGCCCCTCCATCCACACAGCGGGACAGAAGCCCAGTCTGGCCATGCTCCCCCCTCTCCCTGTCTCTCTCAACATCCCTCACAGCTCCTTGTCACACATCACCGCTCATTCTTTCATTCCCAGATAAAAGCTGAGAGTGATTTTTAATAAGTGTGTAAATTCAACTGCTGCTGCCTTGATCAAGTGCTGGCTCTGCCTCCTTTGCAGCCCCAGCACTAGACACACTTGCTGCCCTTCTGCAGTGATCTCAGCCCCTCTCACCAGACAAGGAACTCAACACCCACCACTCTGTAAACACATTTCTCTGAGATGTGCAAGCTCTGTGGAGGAAAGCTATGCAAGAACACAATGGGACACTAATGATACAACTCTCACCTTCCCGCGGTGTGGAGATCAGGACGTGAGTGATGATGAAGGGATCCCAGCCTGTTGCCGAAGCAAGGCTTGAGCAACATGCAAGGTATTTACAAGGAACACAGACGCAATGCTGAGGGGCAGGGTTTAGGTGTGACCTGGCAGTGCTGGGCCCAAGGTTGGACTTGATGATCTTAAAGTTCTCTTCCAACAAAAGAGATTCTGGGATTCTCTCTCTCTGTGAAGGCAGCAGTCACCAGTGGCTGGCTGAGCTCCCCAGATCCCCTACCACACACACCTACCCTGAGTGTTAAGACCCCACAGTATACCACCAGTATACCACCAGTTTTTCCATGCCACAAGTCCTCAGTTCTACTCACAGCCTTTGGGTCTCATTACAGCTCCCGCAGATCAAAGCACCTTTCTGCTTTTAATCAAGGTGGATAAAACCTCTCCATTCAGACCTTGGCTTCCCTCTCTTTATCCAGAGATCGTGTTCATCCATTTCACCAATACAGGGCATTAAATGTTCATAATCACCTGTTACCCAATATGGCCCTTAAATCAATTTCAGAGTCGCTGCCCTCGGGCGGGCAGGCAGCCTCCCAGCCTGACGGTGTGTCCCACATTCCACACTCCGAGATGGATGACAGAGCATTTAGCTGGATTAAAATTTTCCCCAGTCTACCAAGCCATTGCCATTGCTCTGCATTAGAGACTTGGCTTCGTCATTATTTATCATGGCAACATTTGAGTTGGCTGCAAACTCCATCACCAACTAATTTATATTATATATTTCTGGATCATTCATGAAAATAGCAAAAGACACAGGGGAGAAAGCCGAATCCTGCAAATCCACCATGCAAGGGGCTTGCTTGACAATGATTGTCCTGTGACAATCATGTTTCAAGAGCTTTTAGCTGCTTGTTTCTTAATCCATTTAATAACTGTCCATTGATTCGACAAAGAGCGTATTTTTCGATCAAGTAAATCAAGTGCCTGACATAAGCCTAAATGTACTATGAGAATCCAGATACACGGGCAGGCACTGGTTTGCTTTGTGTTTTTTACCCTCAGCCACTGCACCAGAACGTGAGTCTGCACCTGGGGCTTGCTGGCATCATGGCAAGATGATTAATAAATAAATAATAGTGGCAAAAAAAACCCAAACAAAACCTGAGAACTCCACTGAGCTCAAGAATACTTTCTGGGAAATCTACCAGTTGACATTAATGGCATTTCTGTGCCTCTCAGCATTTCCTCCTTCTCCTGCAGCACTGGGATCAGATGGACCAGCCTCTCCGCAGCTCCTGGGCTTTCCCAGCTGCTGCTTTAAACCCATGGTGGGCACCAGCTTTCCCTGCCCCTGGGATTCCCCTGGCTTCTGGTATTTGTAAGGAGTTAAGAGGTTGGCCCTTGTCAGCTAATTTTGACAGCTCTCCTTTGCACAAATCCTTAGGAAGAGGCTTGCACACCCCTCCACGGCTGGATTACTGTCACTCTCCATAAACCACTCATGATGGATGGTGTCTCACCTCAGCTGGGCATGTCTCTCCAGAGATGCTACTTCACAGCCTTCTCAGGCAAGTTGCTCAAGTACTCAGGATCATGTCAGAGAAAACCAAATATTTCTTTCACACCGATTCCATGAGACTGGTTTTCATAGAGTCATCAAGGTTAGAAAAGAACTCCAAGATCATCAAGTCCAGGATGCTCCAGGACTGGGTCAAGTCACTCTATCACCACCTTGGACAAGCCAATAACCTTTCCTTCCTCTTCCAAAGTCAAGGCAGGCAATTCTGCCCCACTGCTGGCTTTGTCTGAGATAGGGATGTTGTAGCAACACGTTTTGCTTCACGCCCCTGAAGCATATTACTTAATTAAAAGAGCAGAACCATGAAGCTTATGAAAGACAATCTTCACCCTATAGGCAGGACCTGCAAATCTCCACAGGGACACAGACTTCACACCCTGCAGTTCACTTGCTCCACGCAGAGCCGTTTTAGTGCAGCAGGACTAATTTCCCCTAGTACTAAGTGACTGTTAATATTTCATGATACCAAGTGAACTTTTTTCCCACTTCATTTGCCATCTTTATTTGTTTAATTCACATCCCACAGCACTAGGAAGGAGACCAAGGACCAACTGCTGGGCTGGGGGAAGTATGAATCGTGTCATCAAAGGAACTAACTGAAGTGAAAAAAAGGGAAGAAAGCAGTTGGATTATGAGTGGAAATTACATCAGAATTGCAAAAATGCACCTGGGAAGCTCAATCCTACAGGATGCCCCTGAGGTTAAGAGTAGTAACACCAGGCACCAAAAGGGCACCTTTATAGGAAATCATTTAAGAGTAGAATATCCCAAGCTGGAAAAAAACTCATCCCAGCAGATTCACTGTTACTTCTGGATTTCTTCCACTCAGTGTAAGCCAAGAAAAGAGAAAATCCTGTGGATTTGAGACAGAAACAAGATCATTCCTCATCTTCCTGCCTCTTTTCCCTGCCAAAGTGGAAACAAACTCTCCTTTCTCTGGGGAAATGGCTTGTGCAATTTCTGTCAGGAGCAAGGACAAGGAAAGGATAATGGGGGACCTTATAACAGCCTTCCAGTACCTGAAGGGTGCTACAGGAAAGCTAGGAATTAGAGTAAAGCTAGGAACTTGGGACTGTCTTTTTCTGCTGGTGTCCCTGTCTTTGCTTCCCCTGGGGGTTTTTTTCAGAGATGAAGCATTAAGCAAACTCACGGCAATCTCACCTTGACTACCGAGTCAGAAAGGCTCCTGTATTACAGCTGACACCCTCCTGAAATCCTGCTTTCACCCAGGATTCAGATGCTGCCATTCTGCTTCACCACCCTTGGCCTCTGCCTCGTTGTTTTCCTTCTAGGATGTTATTTGGGGTGACAACCTCTTCACCCCCACCAGGCAGCAGCATCACCTAACAAGAAGCAGCAGCACCCAGACACACAAGGCAATGAGGGCAAGCTCACAGAGCAAATCAGACTGACAACAAAGGAAATTGTGGACAAACTCTGCACCCACTGATAAAATGTCACCTCAAGGAAGGGTGTCTACCCAGTGCTTTGAGGACCAAGCCCGTGCTGTTTCCAAAGGAGGGCAATCTATTGTTGACTTTGCACCGGTTCTGTCTCTGCCGATGTGTGTTCTAGTTGTCTCCTGCCTGCATCCCTCTCCTGGTCATCACCCCAGAGTAGGTTTTTTCTTCACATTGCCACAAAACTAAGTTTTACTCTACCCCAAGGAAAGTTTTGCTCTTCCCTTCACTCACTGTTTTGTACTTCTGCAGCTGGTGAGGTCTGTGTCCTGCCCTGAGCCATCCATGTGTCTTCAGCCATGGTGGCTTCACATAGGTCTTGCATCAATAAAATACCTTACCGAGAGACAGCACCCTTTGCTGAAGTCACTGTGTGTCCCTCATCCCTAAGGTAACGCTTTCTGAATCCTTACATCTTCTTTATTATCAGGATATTCCAGTCCTTTCCTGGCATTCTAGAGGTCACCTTACGCTTTTTCCACTCCCAAACGTATGGTTTGACATTTGCTAATGTTAAAATCCAGCAGCTATTTCTTTCTCCTCTTACGTATTTAAATCCTGCTGAAGGTGACGCATGACTCTTAGCCCTTGTGTTAGTTGCTGTTGCCCAGAGGCTATTATCAGGGAACTGGCTAATCCTAGATTTGGAAAGTCCCTGTGGGGTTTCTGGTGACGGGGGTAGGAGGTGGGGATGTCTCATGGCTGCGTTTGTCCAAAACCGCTGCCTGAGTTGAAATCAAACCAGCTCCGTGTCCTCCTGTTCATCTTCCCTGTGACTCTGGCCTGTTCCCACAGCACAGTATCCCCTCGCCAACAGCAGTGGTGGGCAGTCACTGAGACAGGGGTGGCTCTTGCAGTGGCAAACCTCATCAAGAGCTGTCAGCACCTAGAATGTGAATTCTGCACAGTTCTCACGCTCATCTCAGCTGCTGTGAAGCCAATGACACATAAATTTTCTTAAAACCCACCAGCATGAAAGTGCACACTGCCATCTCCAGTGGTTGATGGACCTCAGCATTCAAGGGTTTGCTTGGTTAGTGGAGCACAGAGAGGCGTGCAGTGGTGCTTGCTGGTGTATAACCACTTCACCTGTCAGCCAGGTGTGGTGAGAGACCTGGCTGTTATACCACATCAATGCCTGACTTGAGACAGAGCGCTGCACCTTCCTCTGCAGCTGGCTGTGCAGGGAAGCGGATGGACAGCACACGCTACAGCATCACCCAACTGACTCCTAAGGTTGAAACAGCCGTTTGTACTGGATTGGAGGAGCAACTACTACTGGCTTAAGGATCTCAGCTGGAGAGGGAGTTTTTACAGGGGACTCTGGTGGTAGGACAAGGGAGATGGGTTCAAGCTCAAAAATGGGAGATTGAGATGAGATCTGAGGCAGCTATTGCTCCCTGTGAGGGTGCTGAGGTCCTAGAACAGGTTGCCCAGGAAGACTGTGGCTGCTCCATCCCTGGATGTGTTCAAAGCCAGGTTGGATGGGGCTCTGGGCAACATGGTCTGATGAGAGGTGTTGACAGGGGGTTGGCACTGGGGGAGCTCTGAGCTTCCTTCCAACCCAACCCAGTCTGTGACTCTATGAACAGAAGGCTAATGTTAACAGGTTGATATATTGAGAGGAGGACATGTGCTGTGATAGGCCATTGGGACCACGATTAGACCCAGACTCATTAGGCTCCTAATGATCTAGAAGAGAATGGTAGAAAATAGCAGGTTAATTAAATTTGCCCCTACTGAGCTGGAGAATCTTTCAGCTTTAGTGGGGATAGAAAAATGACAGGGAGGGCTGTGGGGAAAAAAAAAGTCAGATTGAGATAGGCTGGAGAAATGCAGCTACTTCTGGGGAAAATGATCAACCTTGCAACTAATCAGTGTGAAGGGGAAAGGACTACAGATAAAAGAGGCAGATCTGAGGAGCTGCCAGGGAGCTGCAAGATGATGGCTGATAATGAGTGAAGGGAAGGTGGTTTACTTGGGAGTGAATTTTTGCTCTGTGCTTGCATTGCCAAATGCTAGCTCTTGCCTGGGGCTCCTAGAGACTATCAGAGAGAATAGAATTGTTATTATTGATCGCTGTTCCAAAAGCTCTTAGGACCTGATATTCTTGCTTAACCAAAATGCCAAGAAACCTACGGAAGTGGCGAGAGAACAGGCACTGTCCACAAGTGAACTCAGAGGACCAGCTCTGCGCACAGGTGGAAATGTCTTAATTGTGTGTCTGAAGAGCTGTGGAACCCTGATAAAACACAGGCGGAAGCAGCACAGTAAATTAACATAGCGGAAGCCGGAGCAACTGCCCTACCAGGCACTACAGCAAGGCTCATCAACAAGGAGATATGGAAGGGGTGCAGAGGAAAACATGTTGTCTATCCTCTTTATTTCTAATTTGAACCTGGGAAACAAGTTGTGCAATGACAGGCTCTCCCATGTAGTCAAGTTGGTATGCACATGCAGACAGAGCTGCAGACGGCCAGTGAACCAGACACATGCCAGGTCAACCCTAGTCAGATCATTTGCAAAGAGCTGGGAAAAAAGAGATCCAGAAAGTTTTGAACACAGTAGTCCCAAACCAGTTTCTGTACTGGGTTGGATCTAATCTAACCCAGAGTGTGTGGATGTAAAGCCTTCGCTCAGACCAGCACCTCACCACAGGTCAGTGTTATTGGACCTCCTTCTTGTCACCTTTATGCGGAGACAGGGAAGGATGTTTGGTGCTCCATGAAAAGAAACTTTTCAGGAAAAAGTGTCTGGAGAAAAAGTTACATCAAAATATCATCTTTTGGAGGTGTAAGTACTCTCAGGCTGGGACATAAAAGTACCCCCGCCTCTGCTCTACACAGGAACCAGATCTGCACTGAAATCTGTCAGTTTAAACCAGCTGCAGTCGCAGTGGTCCATCACACAACAGCAATGAAAGTCGGGTTCCCTGGCACACAAGAAATTTCTCTCCAGAGGAGAAGGAAATGTGAGACAAAACTCTTTGAGAAAGGTGGAGACTAGGGGTAGTGAAAACCATTTACAAAGTGAGTAATTGCAAAACAGAGTGAGAAGATATTTAAGGCGAACAAGGAAGTCTGACTAGTTAGAACAGCTACTGAAGAGCAGGGACAAGGCAACACGGCAACCTCTGGAAAAGATTGTTACAGCCTGAGAGTGCACAAAACCAAAGCAATTCCTTTCATGCTGGTAAAATAACTTCTGCAGGTGAGGATGAGCAGACCCACAGCAACCAGAACCTCAGGAACCCTAGGAGGGAAGCCCATGGCTGAAAGGCATTTACAGAAAGAACACTGAGAAGAAAATCTAAATGAGAGAGAACTGAAAAGCACTTGCAGCGAGGGACATGCAGGGTTTCAGCTCAGATGCTCATAAGCCTGGGCGCCTTTAAGACTTGCATGGCCTTGCAGAAATTAACAACTGGGTGACGTAGGCTGCTGATTAAAAACCATAAACATACATGTAAACAAATGGTTGTCAGCAACAGATGACTCATTTGAATACAGATTGTGTAACCACTGATCAGATCTCACCCAGACACAAGCAATTCAGCAGAGGAGACAAATGAAATACAAGAGGCATGAAATCAGCAATTATAACTCATGAGCTACTTATAAACTACCTAATCTGGGGAAAGAAGCCCTTAGGTAACTGGGATAGATGAAAAGGCTTCCATTTACTTTTCTGTTGGTGGGCAGAGAAGATACTGAGAACATGTGGTACCTACAAGAACATAGTGCATCAGCTCTGATGGACCAAAAGATCCCACCCAGCCTTCTGCAGCAGTGTTGTATCCTTTAAAGGAGCACATCGTCACCTCTGGCTCTTCCACTTTGACTTCACCCACCCTTCTTGTAGTCAGTTGGCTGGGCCTCAGTGCAAATCTACATCAATCAACCTGTCTCCATGGACTAAGATCAAGGAAAGGCATCACAGCTTTGTCTAAGACCATTAAAAACATCTCAAATCACATTTGCAAGAAATTTGAACTAATGAATGCACCGACATGACATGGAGAAGGACAAACCTGTAAGAGAAATGGTCTGAGCTGAACTTCAGAAGAAGTCACTGACCCATTATCCCCAGAAGAAAGTACAAATAGTCTGACATTTTAGAGTATGGCCTCTCCAGTGACTCTGACATTAGACAGGGAAAACAACTTCAGACTACAAGAAGAGTTTACATCAGCTCCAGAAATCTAGGCTGGCAGGAAACGATGAGGTCCAGTGGCATCCCAGTTACTTTGACAGCACTGGTATGCCGGGGTGGACTCTGGAAGAATTGAGTTAGAGCAGCTGGCCAAAGACTCGTGCTGATGGATGGCCTACCTAAGCAAAAAAGAAGTAAACAGAGGTCTTCTTGCATGTAAAGAGTGTGATAGATTTGTAGACACCTTAAACAACAGTGGGTTAGTGGCCAGAGCTTGAGAGAGATCCTATGAAAATACAAAGAGTGGGGGAAAATTAGAAGTTTGGAAAGCAAAGTCCCTGTGTATAAATTGTGATCTTTTAACAACTAAGAGCATCCCTTTTAAGACGATCAGCTGAAGCTCTCACTAGTTTGTCACAGGATGATGGTTTCCCACAAACCAGGCCCTGAAAACTGATGATGTGCTCCTACAGCAAACTGGTGGCCCCACACATGTACCCAGAGAGAAGAGCTACTTGAGCAACCGCTCAGGGCTGCTCCAAGGTCATATATATCATAGTTGCAAAGATGCCAGATCCCACATGAAAGTTAAAAATCAGTTTCTAGCACAAGGCACCAGTGGTATCAATTCACAATGATGATGACATAGGAGCATCACAGCATGAGGAAAGGCTCCTTCGTAGACCTGGCACCCTGTGATGCACCTCACTGGCAGATTCACAAGTATAAACCTATACTTGTCCATCACTCAGCAGCATCTCAACGTGTGGTGGGAAACTCCAGAGAAAGGGGAGCAGCTGCAGGCATCTGAACTCTGCAAATCATAACCACACCCAGCTGGCTTCAGAGGAACCGATGAGCACATTGAAGGGCTGGATCAGTAACCTTGGCAGGAACTGAAAAAGGAAGTGTGTTCAGCATGGGTTTACCATGACAAATACAACAAAAAGCTTCCGAGGAATGAGGCAGGAGATGAACCTGAGATCAGGACAGAGAGCAGAAGGGAGAAGTTCTATTTCAGTCCCTGCTCAGAAGACTGCTTTTGTATTTGACATGACACATCTGGGAATTAAACCTCAGAAATTCTCCACTGAGGAGGGATGAGGAAAAAGGGCTCCCTCCCCTGCAGTGTGCTCGGGCAATAAGCTCATGCTGTCCCCTGCTTGCTCCCTTGGGATCTTTGCACTGCTGGCTGCATGTGGGCTCAGAAGCAGGAAGGGCAGAGCAACACTCCCACCCAACACTACTGTACATCTCTTGGGGAAGCTGTTGGAAGCCAGCAAGCCAGACAGCATGGGTCAGGGGGCTTTCTGGCTTGGTCTTGGCTCCTGCATCTCTCTGTCACCTCTGATGGCAGAAGCAAAGGCAGATTCACCTTCAAGCTACAAATAATCATTTGGAGTTCACTCCTTGCTGTCTTGGTCTTCAGACACACCCCAACCATGCAGTGGGTGCAAGTGAGATTGACAGAGGCCATGAAGCTCTTTAGTAGCTGCACTTTTGATCACAGCTGTAGGGGAGAGAAGCATCCTGCACGAGAATACCTCCGATTCCCAACAGCAACTTGGGAGCTGCAGCCCTGCACAACGCTGGCCTGTGGGAACATACCATTCCTCACCCAAAACAGAAGGAATTTATGAGATTCACTAACTGCAGGAATTTTCTTGTTCACTGAATAGCTAAGAAGCTCCAAGACTGCAGCACGTGGATGCCACATCCACTAAAGGGCACAGACAGCTGCTCTGCCTTATCATACAGCGGGGTCCTATGGCTCAGCACACTGACAAGGGGGAAGCTGGTGGTGGTAGGGTGGCTGGAGAAGTATCGTCAGGGTTAAGAACCAAATACGGCAACAATTGTGTTGAGTAAAACTAAATGCTTGAGTGAAAATATTTCAGGCCCCAGAGAGAGGGAGGTCGTCAAAGGTCTGCCATCCTCTTCTCCTAAGACAACATTTTCTAAGCAGCTGCCACACAACTGTGCAGAGTGGTGGCACCTCAATACAAGAAGGACACTGAGGGACTGGAGCGGGTCCCTAGAGAAGGGTAACAGGGTTGGGGAAGGGTCTGGAGAACAAACAAACGTGGTGAGGAGCAGCTGAGGTTGGCCTTGGGACAGCTGGGTTGATCGTTGGACTTGATGATCTTGAAAGTCTTTTCCAGACTAAACAATGCTATGACTCTGTGATTTTATGACTCCAGCAGTATCCTCTGCCCAAAGCTGAACTCTAGTCCTTGCTTTGCCTTCTGCACCCAGAGATGCCTCAGCCTCACTCAGAAACCAAACCAGCTCCCAGCTGCACATACAGAATTTGGGGCGGGGGATGTCATTTTATTGTGATCCCTAACACTGGAGACAAACCAGGAGGGAACTCTGAAATGCATATAAACAAGGAGAATTCAAAGAAGGAAGTCAGAACATTACTTGTGGTTTTCTTGAGAGACTGTGACCCACATAGTGACTCCCCCAGATGTGATTATGCAGCTGTCACTCACTGCCACCACACAACACAGGAATTAGCAGATCAAGCTGATGATTAATGTCTTGTCTTCACGTTAAACATCGGCTGCTCTGATCCCATTGCCCCTTCCCTTGTACATCTTAGGAAAGGCAAGAGAAGCAGGGGACAAAGGGCAGGAGTCCCACTTGAGACTCAGCCTGGCTGTCAAAGGCAGGGGGACATGTAGGCACTCACACAATGCAGCTTTTGCTAACCTGAGGACATTGTCATTGATCTTAAGACATTTAGCACGCTTTCTGAAGTCACAGCTTCTCAGTTCAGGAGCTCATCACAGCCTTCTTTCTAATGCTGATTTATTATTAACTTCTTTCTGGCAAAGAAGACAAAAGTGCTAACTCACCTATCTTCTGAAACCTCAGAAAGAAGGGGGTAAATGAAAAGTTCTTGAAGAATTTCCTTTCCTATTCAAAGCTGAGTTTTGTAGCTGCTGTTTTCAAACACAGTGAATGACGAAAGGCTCAAGGACAGGCTCATAAATCACCTTGCTGCCCTAAAGAGTGTGACACCCTGTGCAGGAGCAACAGGCTACCATGATTTTCTGATTTTAGTTGGCTGCCCTGTGGCTCCAAGCAGGATAGTGTGGAAAAATCCTGAGAAGGTCCCAAAACCAGCCAAAGCCTGAGCACGTAGTGTCCTCAGGCTGAAAAAACCAGCCTTTCCCAATGCTGGTTTGGAAAGAGAGAAGACAATGCACAGGGATCTTATGGAAGAGAATGGTTCGCCAGAGCAGTGGGGAGGGATGAAGACGCTGACAACCCACCAGTGCAGGCTCTGCTCAGGCCAGTGTGCAAAGGCATTGCTAAGTCTGACCTGTGGGTTTCGATTTAAAGAGCTGTGCCTCCTGGAGTACAGATGACCAATAAGTGCTTGCCGCTTTTAAGAAAGCCCTTGTGCCTTGCAGTAATTCACCACTGATTGCTTACATTTCCTTAAAAGAGCTCATTTAGGGTTGATTTAAGTACTCCTGAGGAGGGCAGGCAGGCGGGAGGGGGTGTGGTGATTTATGAACTTGGTGTCAGATGCAGAAGAGGCAGAGGCTCTCCGGCCTGCAGCAGTGATCCGGGGTCCAAGCTGGAGGGTTACGGTGGAGAATATGAGGGCTCCAAAAAGGGTCCTGGACATGATCCATGGCAGCCATAAACCTCGCAAAACCCCATGTCCCTTCTTTATTGGCCAGCTCTGATGCAAGCAGAGATTTACTGAGGACAGGGATCCCAGAGATTAGATGATGTTTGCATCTGCATTTCACCCCATTGTCTGTGAAGAATGCAAAGATGACTTGCTGAGATGTAGACATTCAGGCTTTGTCAAATAGGTGTCACTGGGCAATGAGATGTATGACCTATATTTGGTCATGTTTTGAAGTGACACTCCCTGCAAGGACCTTCAGCAAGAACTTGTGTGGACCCTGAGCACAGTAGGCTGTGCCTCACTGGATGCTTTGCTGCTTTACAGACCTCCTCTAACATCTCCCGGCTCTGCAGATACCTGCTGGGCTATGGAGAGCTCTGGCAGCAGAGGCAGCAGCTCAGTAAAGTGTATAGGCAAACCCCTGATGGCTTCCTTCTCCATTCCTGGTCATTGTATGGCAGCTCTGCTGAGCATCACACCCATGACAGAGAGGTCTGAATGACAGGCTAGTGCCCTCCAGGACTGTCCTGCTCTTCATTCTCACTCACAGTCATCCCCAGGAGTCATCTGGCAGGTCTCTGCAAATTTCTCCCTGCAGAAAAGAATAATCCAACAGAGCCCAAACTTTTAACCACATAAATCCTCATTTTGTAAATGTGCTGCCTCTTTAAAGCACTGTGGCTTCTGTTTCTGCATGTTCCTATCTGGAAGGACTATAAGAGAGCAGAGAATAGGAACAGCGAGGAATAAAAAGATGATTTTAGAGACTATCAGAGTGGGGATCTTCCTGAGGCACTTCCATCCTCACACAGCATCTCCCTCTCCATCGCTGCCCTCCCAAACAGGGGCAGCCAAACAGGGAGTTACTCCATCCTAGCCCAAGCGAGGTGCAGAACAGGATCGGTGCCTCTCTCATGATCGTTCTTCCCAAGCCTGGAGCCTTGTCTCCAGTCTCTCCCTGGAGAACTGGAGATCTGTCTGGACTTGTTTCCATAGCAAACCCACTGTTTACAGATGGAGAGGCTCAGCCCATGCATTTCCTTGAGCTGAAAAGAAAAGCATTTATTTCCCCATGAGCATGAAGGACCAGGAGAAGTCTAAGGCCATGTGTGGTTTAAATGTCATGAGCTTCTTCAAAGGAGAAATAGCCTGCTAGGTAGTGCTTGCTGGCATCTTTTCTCTGTCGAGCTCTGAGCAAGAGCTGAAGCCTTTGCACTGCAGAGCTGAGCCTTGCTCTGCATTTATTGGTCTGTTGGTTCTACGCGGTACCAGAGGATCAGTGGCGGGTCACACCAAGCGCAGAGGGAGGAGGTGCTGGTCTTGGCCCACATGAAGCAGAGATGGACCAGCACGAGGACTAAACTAAACTGAAGGTACTCAACAGCAGACATGGGAGTATGAGATAGAGGGGCAGATAGTGGACATGAGATGATAACAACCAAGAGTGCTGCATGGCAGGCAAGAAAATAGAAAGCAAGGGACAGGGATACAAGGGATCAAGAGCCAGATTCTGGAAACACCTTGGGAGGTCCTGGGCAGAGGCAAGGCCAAGGAAGATGATAGTCCACATATTAAGATGGGTTGGACATCCTCATCATCAGAGCTGTTCTCAGCTCTGCTCAGCACCACCCTGCCTGGTGGCAGTCATGCTCCATGTTCCCAGGGAAGCTGAGACTGATCCATCAGTGCTCTAACATCTTGCAGCAACCAGTAAACTAGCACTAACACACACTCTGCTTCTCTGCTTCTCGTGTGAAGCTGCTCACATAGGGACACCCATATTTCAAGCTCCGTCTACATGGAAGATGGTGGAAATATTCCTCATCCAGCTCCACGTGCCTCAGCTCATGCCATACACACACACACACACACACACAGAACCAGCATATGGCCCTTCTTACAGCTACCTGGCTGTGCTGACTTGTGTTTCTGCAACATGAATCCAAATGGGAGAGTCATTCGCTCCTTTTCCACAGCCACCATGACTGTAAAACACTTTCAAAACTAATCCCATGCTCCCAGAGCTGGTGGGTTTGCAGCAAAGGGATGGGCTTACAGAAGCCTGGAAGGGAAAACTTGCTTAGCTGGCAAAGCAGAGTGAGACAGTGACGTTGTCAAGGCCATGACAAGTTACAGGAAACAAAAGAAGTTATTTCTCTCTTCTTCTCCAGTCAGGACTCACAGATCACTTCACACTGGCTGTGTGCAAGTCAGTGTGGCGGCATCTGCAGGGCTTCAGGGGACTGGTAAGAGCTGGAGGATGCTAAGGGCATCTTTGACTGCACAGAGGCCAGACCCTTGGTCCCAGGAGCACATGTGAATCAATCCTTTACTGGACTGGCCCTTGGCATGGAGTATTTAAGACCACTTCAGGAAAAGAGGGACCAGCCAGACCTGATCCAGAGCAGCAACACCTTCGGCAAGTTCTGTGCAAGTGCTGCACAGAGTGATGCGTCCTTGTCCTCCAGAATGAGTTATCGTGTCTATGCAGAGCAGACAGTGCAGCCATTTATTTCTCCTCCAGATGGAGAGATCTGCATTTGCAGTGGACACTAAAATCGTAGCAAAGAAAAAAAGACCAACTGTGCTGCAGCCATAAACCTCTTTCCCTCAGCTGGAGAGCACAAAGCGCTTTTGAAGCAGTAGAAGGGACATTGTCCAGCCCGTAAGAGAGAGACAGGAGGGAACAAAGGAGATGTCCTCTGAGAGGTCTCACCTTTCTCACAGCGATGCTAAGGGGTGATCAAGCCTTTAGCTCTTCCTTGGCCTGAAATCCTTGTGCAGAAAATGCACCAGATAATTTCTAAATGTTCTGGCATGGACTCACGCAGACACACGCACCCCACAGCCCTGCTGATTTTTCCTGCCTACCTTCACCCTACTGGGGCTGACCATTGCTCAGGTAGAAGGGAACACTGTGTTTAGCAGTTTGGTGCTGGCAGCTTGTGGCATGGCCTGTGCCCAGCTGCGTTTCAGCCCTTCCTTCTCTTCCTCCTCTCCTCTGGCCTATGACATTCCCTTTTCTGGGAGGAGGTGAGGACCTGCAGCTCTGTAGCCAAAACCAGATCTCCATGCCTTAGTGCAGGAGGAGACTTCCCAACCCATTTACAAATGGTTAAAGAAAGAAGTAAAGGAGGGAAGATGCTCTTTTATCTATTAATTACATGTCAACTCATTTGCTCTGGAACTACACTGGGAGCATGTGAAGAATTACTGCATTAATTAGAGAGTAAATGACCCCTAACTCATAACAGTTGTCTTCCAGCTTTGGCAGCCATTTGTTAACAGCAACAAACGGCACCAGATTTCATTACAGGAGATAATGATGAGACATCACACATTCAGGGCTTCACTGTTCCCTCACCAAAGCCACAGGGAAGTTATCTGTCCCATGGAAACCAGCAAGAATCACTGTCTGTAATGCTCTGAGCATCTCACGTATTTGATCATGGGACTGAGATCTCTTTCCTCCAGCTGGACGTCTGCAGCGTGCGCTTGATGCAGCACATCAAGCGCAGTGACCAGGGGCGGCTTTTGCTCCTCTGCAGCTCTTCCCAAGCCAGAGACCCAACAGCCGGCGCATTCTTAATTGACAGAATTAGGAAGCTTATTTGAAGAATACTTGAGTCCTCAGAGTCTAATTTCCTGGTGTATAAATAATACATCAGCAACAGCAGTCTCCAGGAAAAAAAAAATTAAAAATGAAATAAATAAAAACAAACCCCCGGATGAATATTCCAGTTTCCATCGCACCACAAACATCCTTCGCAGAGGTTTTTTTCACAATAGCCCCCAACTGCATTGTACCGTTTCTCGCCTCGTCTGATTTAACGAAGGGGATGGGAGCTGAAAATTGCACAGGGGGGCCTCACCGCTGCAGGCGTGATCGCACCTTCTGATGAGCACAGCCAGAGCTGGGGTTCTCTGCAATAAACGCTCCAGCCTGCCAGTATGAAGCCTTCAGCCGCGTATCCAGCAAAGCCCCTGACCAGCACTGCCGGGAGAAACCCCCAGCCCCACCCATCAGGTGGCAAAACGGTTTACAGTGGCAAAGCACGTGAATCTCCTGCCAAGCCTGATGGTCCTGGTTCAGCGTGGGGGCTGGCAGAGGTCCAGGGGAGCCAATAGCAAGCGCTTATGTTATTAAAAGCCACGTTGCTGTACATCCATATTCATGGGTGGGGAGCTGCTGGGAGCTGCTGACACCTCTGTAATTTTGGCAGATCACAAGATTTTTAAGGCTGAATTTCCAACTGCAAACTCCCTCACCAGGTCCAGCTCCAGGGTGACGAGTCAGGCTGGCAGATCAGAGCAGGAAGTGCAGCTCTGGTCTCACTGGACCACGTCTCCTTCTCCCAGCATCATCCCATGCTCCCACGATCCATCCTCATATGGATCAGCCAAAGCTGAACCCGGCAGCTTGCTCTGATTTACTCATCATGGGGACATTTCTGTTTTAATGCCTTGCTTCAGCCTCACTCTGCTCTGCAGACATTGCTCAGATGCAGGGAAAGCAGCGACATCTTTGCGTGTTTTTGCTGGGCAGTGCTGAGCTCTGGTGCTGTGGGTGCTGCCAGCAGAGACTATCACAAGGAAGGAATCATAGAACCATGCAATCGTCGAAAGGTGGGTGTTGGAAGGGACCTCTGCAGATCATCCAATCCAGCTCTCCTGCCAGAGCAGATCTCACAGGAACAGCCCAGGAGGGTCTGGGATGTCTCCAGAGCAGAGACCCCACAACCTCTCTGAGCAGCCTGGGCCAGGACTCTGCTGCCCTCACTGGGAAAAAGCTTTCCCTTCTGTTCCAATGGACTCTCCTGTGTCTCAGTCTGTGCCCAGTGCCCCTTGTCCTGTTGCTGGGCACCACTTAGAAGAGCATGGTCCCATCCTCATCTCAGTGGCTCTGCGTGGACTCTTTCCAGCAGCTCCTTATTCTTGTTGAACTGGAGAGCCCAAAACTGAACCCAGGACTTCAGATGTGGCCTGACCAGAGTAGAGGGGGAGGGTGGCATCCTTCGATGCCACACTATTCTAATGCACCTCAGGAGGCCATTTGCCTTCTCGACCACAAGGGCCCATTGCTGGCTCATGGTCAGCCTGTGGTCCACCAGCACCTCTATGTCCTTTTCCCCAGAGCTGCTCTCCAGCAGGTCAGGAGCTGTAGCATCAAGGAGTCTGGGGGTTCCCCTGCCAGAACTGTGCTGCCTGCAGAGCTCTCACAGACCCGCGAGCAAACAGCCTAGAAAAGCTGAAAGAAATTGAGAAGAGATGCTGCAGGACTTCACTGGAAGTGTTTCCCCAGCACAAATATTTGTAATCCTCTGCTGCGGGATTTACAAGCACACACTTGACTGTGGCAGCGAGAGCCTGCAAACATGACTGAGGTCTCTATGTACTCATCACTTGCTCCTGCCTTTCTCTCTCTCTCTTTCTTGTGTTATCTGTTATTTTTTGTGTCACTGACCCAGGGAAATCCGCTTTCTGTAAGGAAAGCAAATTAATGGAGAGCCCAGCCCCAGGATAACCCTTCACAGGCTGCTGCTTTGCTTCCCCCACAGCACATGGGGCTGGGGAGGTTTTGCAGATTCTCCCACTCAAAGCCTTTATGTCACAGCATCACAGAAATCACAGACTGATGGTGGCTGGAAGGGACGTCTGGAGGTCATCTACTCCAACACCTCCCCACCAAATGCAGGAGCCCCTAGGGCAGGTCACACAGGCAATGTGTTCAGGTGAGTTTGGAAAGTCTCCAGAGCAGGACACTCCACAGCCTCTCTGGGCAGCCTGTGCTGGGGCTCTGTCACCCTTAGAGTAAAGTTTTTCCTGATGTTGAGGTCAAACCTCCTATGCTCCAACTTGTGCCTGTTGCCCCTCATCATACAGCACCACTAGAAAGAGACCAGCCCCTTTTTCTTGACAGTCACCCTTCATATATTTACAGACATATTAATAAGATCTCTCACCCTTCTCTTCTCTCTCAGTCTTTCCCCGTAAGAGAGGGGTTCAAGTCCCTACATCATTCTTGTGACCTTTCACTGGACTCTCTCCAGCAGATCTCTGTCTTTCTTGAACTGGGGAGCCCAGAACTGGACACAGCTCTCTACGTGTGGTCTTCACAGGGCAGGGCAGAGCAGAGGGTAAGGAGAACCTCCCTTGGCCTGCTGGACACAGTTTTCTTGATGCAGCCCAGGAGCCCACTGGCCTTCCTAGCCACCAGGGCATATTGCTGTCCCATGGAGAACTGACTGTCCACCAGGACTTCAATTACTTTTTCCATGGCACTGCCTGTCCCGCACAGGAAATTAGGTGCCCGGCACACCGAGACATGAAGCTGTGGAGCTCGCAGCCCTGGCTCTAGGCTGTGGGCAGCTCCACAGGAATCTCTGCCACCTGTCCAGGCGTTTCCTTCAGCTCCTTCCTTCCAGTTTCAAGGGAGTTCCCTTGTCCTCCCCTGATGGCAGAGCAAAAGGAAGGGCTGAGGCAAATGGAGCTGTTCCTTTCCCTGTGCTTTCTTCCCTCAGAGGACCACAGCACTGTCTCCACCTCTGAGAGAGGAAATCTGGAGCAACCGCAGCAGCAGACAACAGGGACCCCGCTGGAAATGCCGCTGCCGATACACAATTCATGGGAGAGAAGTGGTGAGTCTCAGGGGAGCCCGCACGGGGATCTGTGAATCTGGATGAGTTTGCAGTGCTTTAATTATGCAAATTGACAAATGTCTCTACACTCAGAAATTCTGCTAGTCCTGCAAAAGAGCAAGAACTGGAAAACAGCAAGAATTTCCCAAGGCCGCGTGCCCAGCCAGCTGCCAGCCACAGCTGGCAGGGTGAACCTTGCCGAGGCCCCTCTGGAGCCAGCTCTGCTCCTTCAAGGGCAGCCAGCAGCATCTCCACATAGCAGACAGCGCAGTGCCCCCACATCTTCACCCCAGACAGGCCTTGGCCCCAGCCCCTCTTGCACCAGCCTGTGGGGCTGGTAATGACTCAGCTCAGAGCTGGTGTGAGGTCACAGGAGGTAACATCCAAGAACTTCAGCAGGGGCTGCTGGAGATCCCCTAAAGACCTTGTCCACTGAGAGCTCAGCTGTGACAAAGGACTGCGAGGGGAGATGTGATCTCTGTGGGAATGTGAGACATTTCTGCATCTCTCAGAAGTTGCTGCTTTGTCTTCTGTTGCTGTCTGCTGGCCACTGCCCAGGTCCCTTCTAGTCCCTGATGTTCTGTTCTGGGCTTCCTCATACTAGCCTAAAGCCCTGCACCAGCAGAGTCAAGCACCCAAAGGATGGAGGACCCACAGCTGGCTGCTGAGGGGCACTTCCTTGTGCCAGGGCGAGTGCAGGGAGTGTCTGCCAGGGCTTGATGAAGCAAAGGCCTTTATAGGAGACTTTGTCACATGGAGCTTTTGGAAAGCTGAGCTTTCCTCAGCCCATCAGACAGGCCAGGCAGAAATAGGGCAGAAGGAAACCGAATCTGGGGCACCAGAGGCTGCCAATCTCCCTAGCAACAGCCGGCCCACGTGGGGTACATGGAAATCAGCTCCATTGCAGCGCGGGTGTCCCCTGAGACCCCAGCCACCACCTCCTTGTTCCCCTGCCCAACATGCTGTTTGTCACTGGAGTAGATTAATTTGGTGCCTGCTCCAGCCTCATTAGGATCGGGAGGAAGACCCGGCACAGTCTGCTGAGGGCAGAAGGGTGGTGACAGTGAATCCAGTCACAGAGAAGGGAATCCTGCGTTTTTGGCCATGAGGAAGAGGAGGGAGGAACCTGAGGCCACTGTTCTCTTCTCCTACCCCTGTGGCTCCACAAGTTTGGGGTTGGGTGGGGTGCAGACCCCAAGTTCCTTCTGCCAACTAATCATCAGACAGCTACAATTTCCCGACGACGGTACCAGTTGTTGGTTTCATTCCTGAAACCTGACTTCTCCCCAGTTTTGGTGAAAAATACTTTATTTTCTCTAAAAAACCCGAGTCCTCTGTTAGCCAAGCCCAGACACTTTCACTGAAAAATTAACACTGCTGCTAAATTATTTCGGTGCCTGTACCTTTGGGAGAGGGTGGGGGGAAAAAGGAAGGGAACTGTATCATTGAGTAAGAAAGTGGGAAAATGTCAACGCAAACAGTATTTTATGCAGAAACACCTGGCCTGATTGAAAATCCGTTTTCTCACAAAATAAATTTTTCATGCAAACTGTGTTGGAGCCAAATCCAAGCCGGGACAACCTGGAGCAGAGACGAGCCCCTTCATTCCACTGGTGCTGATTTATGCCAAGTTGCCTGGAAGCAGGAGCTGGTGGCAGCTGTCTTGACCTGTCAGGTGCAGAAAGAAGTGATCGAACCTCCCAGTCCCAACACTTCAGTTTTGCTCAGCTTCCTCCCAGCACTTTGTCAGCCAGAGCATCACATTGCTGGCTGCACTGCTGCCTCCCTGGGCAAACCATCCTCTCCCCCCACATTTTTGGCAGCCTGATGGTGGGACAGGAGGCAGGATGAGGGCAATGGCTGACGTGAAACTCAAGGTCTATTTAGGTGTGATCTGCTGTAGAACAACCCAAGCTGATGCAGCTCAAATGAGGAATAATGGGGCACAACCCAGCAGCACATGATCCCCAGAAGCCTGCTGCTTCTCAGGTTTCCCATCTCCAGAAGAGATGGGAAAGGTCTCACTCCAGAAATACCTCACTGCACTGTAGGGCTGCAGAGAAACTTGTGTGGGGTTTATCCCTGTTGCAAAACACCCATCGATCTGTGGATGGAAAAAGCTGCTCGTGACTGTTGGCCCTCTGGGCTGCATCTGCAGCACGTGACACATCCTGATCTGCAGAGCTGTTCAATCCAACTGGGACCAGCAACCAGACCTTTAGGGGACATGGAGACTGGCACCACGTCTGTGCTAGAGGGAGCATGCTGTCAGCTGGATGGGGTCCCCACATCTCCTCTGGTTCTCAGGTCTTGTCCTATGGCTTTGCTGACTGAGCTGCTGGGGTGTTAAATTCACCACTGACTGCCGGCTCTGTGCTCACATCAGTCAGGAGTCCACAAGCTGGTTTCTTAGAGGTGTGGGGTCTGCCAGCTCTGCATATTGCATGGGTGGGCCCATGCCAAGAACAGAAACGAGCATGAGCAGTGCTCGCAGTTCTCCCAGTACACCCCACACAGTCACTGGAAATGCTGGTCATGCAGAGAACAAGGAGTGAAGACCTGGAGCTACACAACTGTGCAAGTTTCAATAAGGCCAAAGGTCAGGTCCTGCACTTCAGCCACAACCCCCAGAAGTGCTACAGGCTTGGGGAGCAGTGGCTGGAAACTGCCCAGCAGAGAGGGACCTGGGGGTGTTAGGACTGACAGTGGCTGAACATGAGGCAGCAGTGTGCCAAATGGCATCCTGGCCTGCTTCAGCACTAGTGTGGCCAGCAGGACCAAGGAGGGGATCCTGCCTCTGTACTGGGCCCTGGTGAAGCTGCACCTTGAGTGCTGGGGGCACTTAGAGCACTGCAGGACAAGAAGGACTGGAATGGGCTGGAGAGGGGGTAGAGAAGGGCAACTGGGCTGGTTATGGGTCTGGAGAACAGAGCTGATGGGGAGAGGCTGAGGTAGCTGAGGCTGTTCAGCCTGGAGAAGAGGAGGCTGAGGGGAGACCTCACTGCTCTCTACAGCTATCTGAAGAGAGGTTGCAGTGACGTATGGGTTAGCCTCTTCTCCCTGGGGACTAGTGATAGGACAAGAGGAATGGAGTCAAGTTCTGCCAGGGGATGGTCAGGTTGTTTCTTAGGAAAAACTTCTTCCCAGAAAGAGTGGGGAGGCCTTGGGGGGTGGAAGCACCATCCCTGGAGGGGTTCAACAGATGGGCAGCCAAGGTGTTTTGGGAGATCATTTAGTAGTTCTGGGTTGTAGGGCAGTTAGTTAGACTTGATCTTGAAGGTCTTTTCCAGCCCTGATAATGCTTCTATGACTCTATGATATGAGAAACTTGTTCTGGCCACAATACCCTTCCTGAACAACTCCCACGTACCATGGGTTAACCTCTGCAGCTCCAAGCCAAGGTTTGGACTGCATGCTGTTTCAGCAGCTCCAGGACAGCTTGCAGCAAGCAGGAGCCTTGTCTGGATTTGGGAAATTCTTGGGCAGTGTTTTTGTGGACTCTCATCCCTGGAGGTATTTAAAGGGCACATAAAAGTGGTGCTTACGGACAGGATTTAGTAGTGACTGTGCAGTAGTGGGGGTTGGACTTGATCTTAAAGGTCTCCTTCAACCAAAGAGACAATGTGATTTGGTGACAAAAGCAGAGGAGCAGAGCATAGTCCTGCTGCAGAGCCAGCATCTCACAGAATCATGGAATTATTGAGATTGGAAGTGACCTTCAAGATCATCAAGTCCAACTGTGAACCTCACCCCACCCTTCTCACTGATCCATTTCCCAGTGTGACATGTGCATGCTTTTTGAACCCCTCCAGGGACGGTGACTCTGCCACTTCCCTGGGCAGCCTGTGCCACTCCCTGACCACTCTTTTAGGGAAGAAATTCAATTTAACCCTTCTCTGGCACAACTTGAGGCTGTTTCCTCTTGTTCTACCACTGGTGACTTGGGAGGAGAGACCGACCCACATCTCTCTAGACCCTCCTTTCAAGTAGCTGTAAAGAGCAATAAGGTCTCCCCTCAACCTCCTTTTCTCCAGACTAAACAACCTCAGTTCCCTTAGGTGCTCCCTGTCAGACAGGTCCTCCAGGCCCTTCACCAGCTTTGTTGTTGTTCTTTGGACTTTCTTCAGCTCCTCAGTGTCCTTCTTTAATTGAAGTACCCAAAACTGAATGCAAGTTTTTAGGTGAGGTGTCACCAGTGCCATGTACAGGGGGCAACACAGGGACAACCACTGAGGTGTCACAGAATCATAGAAAGGTTTAGGCTGGAAGGGACCTCAACTCAGTCATACTTTTGATGCACTGCAGCACCAGGTCCATTGCCAGTAGCCACGTTTCTTTTGGACCATCCAGCCCTTTGCCTGGTTGCACTGCAAGCTCTGGCTCTTCTGCAGCACACTATGTGAGTTTGTTCCCCTCCTCCTCCCCAGGGGAGAGACCGAAATGGTCTCTGCCAGGTCCTGGGGCGAGCACAGCCTTATTTTGCAGTTCTCTGTTTGGGCAGCTCGGCCAGGTGGGGAGAGAAAGCTGCATCCGATTTCCAGTGGGGATCAGAGGTCGGTGCAAACCCTCTTCATTCAGCGCAGCTCAAAGAGGAAAAGACCCCATCATTTTCTGCTTCAGTGCCGGAGACAGACAGCAGCATCTTAAAACAGGATTCTCTCATCAATCATTTATTGGATTTATGCAGCTTCACTTAGGAACCTGATTTATATTTCCTCTCAATTTACTGCATTTGAATTGTTTGCAAATAGGCACGTGAATCATCAGCTGGGGCAGGAAAAAAGCTCTTTTCAAGCTTCATTTAGGCTGTTTGAAGCATTAATTTTTAGTTGCAAAGGCCATTTTTTGCTAAATTGGTTTTTAGATCTTGTCTTCCTTGTTCAGGGTTATAAATGTAGTGCTGCTGGAGCAAAAATGATCAGAACTGGAATTTTTCAGCCTTCCAAGGCAGGTGCAGGAGCCCCATTCTGTGTGGGGTTACGCTGCAGCACCAGAGAAGATAATTCGGCTCTTGCAGTTGAGACAGAAATACCCACTCTCCACACCCCCAGCACAATTCAGCACAAGCACTTGAGGACAAACCGGAGCCCTTCGCACACTCTCTCATCTCTTTGGCATCCAGGATTGGATTTTTCCTTCAAGCATATTCTGAATCCTTAAGCTACCCTCCAAGGCCATCTCTGGTCTTGGAAAATCACCTCTGAATCCAGCCTGGGAACAGCCTTCCACTCAGCTGTTTTAAAGGTGACCTTGTTTGAGGGCCACAGCATCCCAGCAGTGGGTGTGGGTGGCTGCTTGGTGGATGATGTTTTATTTAAACACAAAGGCATGAGATTCCAGCTCATTTCAAACAAATCCTTCGCTGGGAAAAATATGCACATATTTTTGACACAAATCTGTCCGCAGCTCCATTAATTCTCTGCCAAAGTGCTTTACCTGCTGGAGCAGATGATAATTCAGCAGTGTAAACAGAGCCTTTTTAATTTCGTTTTGGGATCACGAAAGGAAACAAACTGATTAACAAAAGCAGAGTAAACAATAGTTCTTCCTCCTCCTGCTCGGATTAATATTCGCCTGGTATTTGATGCTCTTCTCCACAGAGCCTGTGTCAACACACTCAGCTGGGTGCTCTGATCCTTGTGCTGAGCTCTTCACATGCAAGGACAAGGTTCGGTGCCAAGAGGGTGATTGTGGAGCATGAACACAGGGACACGGCCTTCTCCACAGTGAGATCCATCAGCAGAGAGGGAGATACATCTCCTTGGCTTCTGCTGCCCCACCATCCCTGGGGTCTACATCCTTGCATGCCCAGCGAGGGAGAGACATTTGGTGTCCGGAAATACTCAAAACCCACCCAGATGTGTTCCTGTGGGATCTTCTCTAGGTCATCCTTCTCTACTAGAGGGATTGAACTAGATGATCTTCAGAGGTCACTTCCAACTCCCACCATTCTGTGATTCTGAGAGACTAAGGTAGGACATGAAGCTATTGGCAGGTGAGCTTCCAAGCACAAAATGACAGAATCATGGACTGGTGGGATTGGAAAGGACTTCTGGAGATCATCTAGTCCAACCCCCCCTCTAGAGCAAGATCCCCTAGAGCAGATCCCACAAGAACAGCCCAGAAGGGTCTGGGATGTGTCCAGAGCAGAGACTTCACAACTCCGCTGGGCAGCCTGGGCCAGGGCTCTGCTGCCCTCACTGGAAAAAAGCTTTCCCTTCTGTTAGATGGAACCTCCTGTGTCTCAGTCTGTGCCCGGTGCCCCTTATCCGGTCGCTGGGCACTGAGAAGAGCCTGGTCGCATCCTCCTGAACAGTCACCATTTAGATGCATTCAGACCATTTATAAGCATGTATGTGATTCCCCCTTCAGACTCCTCTCAACAGTCTCAAACAGACCCAGCTTTCTCAGTCTCCCCCCTAAGGCAGATGCTCCAGCCTCCTGAGCGTCTCAGTGGCTCTATATCTCAACAAGGTTTTGCTCAAAGGCAAAGGCATGGGGAAGGGATAAACCTGTGGCACAACAGAGTCCCTGAAAGCAGCCTGGGGTGGCAACCCCAGCCCACATGCTGACTTGCACGACATGCTTTGGCCCCAAAGCTCTGGCACAGCAGCAAGCAGAGTTTGGGAGGTGACACAGCACGTACAAATGTGTCAGTGATCTCTGTAAATTATTTAAGTGCAAGCATGGGGGAGTGAAAAAATGTTATCACAGCTTGAGCAAGGGCAGAGGCAGGTGTTCAGAGCTCTTGTTCAGGACACCTCCACCCACACTGGAAACCTAGGAGAGGCTGTGCACCCAGCACCCACAGAAGCACTGGGAAGAGCTGGCTCTTTCCCAGGGTTGGTAGGGCGCACAGTAGGACTGGAGATGGGGGAACACCATAGCTACTCCTTCTTCACACTACCTGATACAGCAAACACATGTTCAAACAACACAGAAGAGCCCAGACACGGCTCCTGTCTGCACAACAACTCCACCACATGCAGGTAGTTAGAATTTGGTCCAGACCAAGATGCACACAGGGGTGGCAGATGACTTGTGGAAAATACACCACTGGATCCTAGAGAAGGGCTGCAGGACAAGCTACTGGGGACACTCTCCCTCTCTACTATGCTCCGGTGAGACCTCAGCTGGGGTACTGCATCCAGGTCTGGAATTCCCAGTACAAAAAGGAAATTCAACTCTTGGAGCAAGTCCAAAGTGAATCATCAGGGGATGATCAGAGGAGACCCTCTGATCTGGGGACAGGCTGAGGGAACTGGAGCTGTTCAGTCTAGACAAGAGGAGATAAGGCTCTGGGTGGACCTTAAAGCAGTTTCCAGTACCTGAAGTGGTTACAGGAAAGCTGGAGAGGGACTTGAGGGCAGACTGAGATGAGATCAGAGGCAGAAATCCCTCTCTGTGAGGGTGCTGAGGCACTGGAACAGGTTGCCTAGAAGGGTTGTGGCTGCTCAGTCCCCGGAAGTGTCTAAGGCCAGGCTGGATGGAGCTCTAGGCACCCTGGTCTGGTGATAGGTGACACTGCCCCTGGCAGGAGATTGCAATTAGTTGAGCTCTGAAGTCCCTTCCAACCTATACCAGTCTGGGATTCCATGATCATGCTCCAGCCACAGGCTGTTAAATTTTGATCTGGTTCATCCATCATTCCAGCTGCCAGAGAAAAGAAACTAATCAGGAAGCAAATGTTTGGTGCTACAAACCCAGCTTTTTGTTGCTTTATTTTGTGCTAAAAACAACAGCTGCTGTTTCACTTTTTGCTGTGGAGAGCAACAGGCTGAACCTCTGCAGGGAACGGGAATGCGTAGGTCACTGCAAGCATGGAGCAGGTGAGCAGCTCTTCACATACTTCTCAACGTGGTATGAGTCCGGAATATCATGACATGAACAGGACCTGGTTTGGGGAATGTGGATGCTGTCACGGGACGATCCCATCTCTATTGGGAAGTGGTGCCTCAGGAAGCCCTGAAGGAAGTGGACATGAACCCAACCTACTGTGTTTGGGGACAAGAGGGAGAACAGAAGGAGAAACCCATGGGTCTCATAGTGAGGTGGTAGCTGCTAACAAGAGACCAAGGAGGTGAAAGGAAGCCACAACAACCACACCAGGCTTTGCTGGGCGTGGGGGCACTACGAACAACTAGGCAAGCCAATATAATTCATTTGGGAGCTTATGTTTCAAATAATAATTCACAGTGTTTCAGAACATCTGCAGTGTCTTATGCCACTGACGTTCTCTGTGGGATTTACATCCATTTTACCAAGCAGCTGCACGGTCTGTCTTTGGATACTAAGCAGGTAGCACCAACGTTCTGTGGATTTTCACAGACACAGGGAGCAGACCAACCAGGAAACAAAACCATCCGTGGGATGCTTCACTGTAATTTTAGAAAACCACTTAAAAAAAAAAAAGTCAGATGAGAGACAGAAAGAAATCTCAACCCTCTAGAAATTAAATCCCTGCTTCTGCAACTCTTAAGTAGCTCTGAATCTGGGTCTTAGCTGCTCCTGTGAACCCTTTTTTAAAACTCTTTTTTAAATACAGAAACTGGCACATTGAACCAGAACAAAGTCCATCAGGACTTTCATCCTGTCTTGGACACAGGCAGCTGCCTCCACTTTGGTCAGAACAGGTGAAACAGTGCCAGGATACAGCACACTGTTAGAGTCAGCAGTTTGGAGACTTCCAGAACTGGGATCACTCTTGAACCACCCACTTTATGGCCGCCAGTGGATCCCAGAAAGCCGGTTTGACTTTGCACTCTTCCAACTCACTCTTTCTTTCACCTCCCTCAGCATACTGGGGCAATGATTTCCAGAAGTGCTCTGAGGCTCCAGCCTCACCATTTCACCCAGTGCCACTAGTACCAGAAACAGCCACTAATCCCTCTCTGCTCACCTGCCCTGCCCCATTCGTTGCTTTGTGTAAAACGTCTCCAGAGGTGGAAAAACAGCCACACGGGTCCTTTCCCATCTGAGACCTCCCATCCTCCTGGCTGCCCTTCTCCCAAGCCTTTCTTCTACTACAGCTTAACTTCTGAGAAAGAAACGGGTTGTCCAGACTGTGGGTCATTGCACACGTATTAAAAAGTCTTCTCTCTTACCGACATAAAATCTTTACAGATTCATAAAAAAATCAGCTCCTCATTAACAAGTGATCTTGGCTTTTCAAGGCACAAAAGAAGTCATCCTAAGATTCTCATACACACGAGTTGACGTTTCCAAGCACCCCATTGCAAAATGAACCGCATCCTCCAGCCACGGGGACTTGGGAAGTATTTTCTAAATGGCTTGGAGCCAAAATCCCAATTAATTCAACCTGCAAACTCTGGTGATGGTATTGGGCCAAATCGAAGCCCCTTGGCTGTCTCACCACAAGACTCCTTGGTGCATCATGCAGCAGAGTTCGCTGATCACCAAACAGGGCTGTATCACACCCACAGTGAGGTTTTTCCTTGGGCTTTGGCACTGCTTTTCAGCGTGGAGGAGTATTTTAAGGACTAACCTTAAGAAATTAGCTTCTTCAGAAGAAAGTTTCTACAGAGAGGCTGGGAAGCTGCTAAGAAACTAATTAAAGAAACAAGCACAAAGCAGCCACTTCAGCAGTACCAGCCTCTAAGATGGAAAGAAAACGCAGACCCACAACATGAAAAGAAATAAAACTCATTTAAAATTTAAAAACTTTTTGTATTTTTTCCTCCCCAGTTGCTTTGTGCTTACCCTGGTTTCTCTGCATGTAACAGCCCCTGGCCACACAGCTCAGCCACCACCACTTCAGACAGACATCAGCAGTCCTCTCCAAATCTGGGGTAAAAATAGATCTGTGTTCAGACCACCAGATTCTTCTCCAGCCCCTGAGGCAGCATATCTGCCCTGAATCTGGCTGGAAAGCCCTTGGAGATAACCATGGAGATAACCTCCTGCACTGCAGGGACAACAGGACTACCCAGTTTAATTCAGCTTCATGATCACGGGGGAAATTCAAGATCTGTCACCTGAACCTGCCAGTGACACCAGACCCATCACCCCCACTCAGCACAGCAGATACCTCCTGTTCCTGTTAAAGAACATGTGCTGCAGCTCCAGCTCCTGACACCCATCCTTGCCTCCCCTTTGCCTACCAATCTGAAGAGCCCTTTTCACTCAGGTGTCTCCTCCTGTTTGAGCCTTAGCAGCCATGAGACTCTCCAATAGACAAACACAGGCATCCAAGCTGGGCTTGGTGAAGCCACCTTGGGCATAGGACCCACAGCTCCATGCCAGACCATTTGCAGGCAGTCCCTCTTGATTGTCCTCCCTGCTGACTCTCCCTCTTGCCTCCTGGAAAGGAAGCCTGCCCCACGCAGGTCCTAGCTCCTCTATGGTGCTGTGACTTTTTCCTTCTGTTTGGAGTCACTCAGGTCTGGTTTTGCACAGATCTAGGAGGGCTTCTGCTTCCTCCAGCTCTCACCATGTCCTGGGCTGGATCACAAGAAGAGTCACCAGCAGGTCTAGGGAGGGGATTGTCCCCTCTACTCTGCTCACATGAGACCTCCCTTGGAGTCCTGTGTCCAGTTCTGGAGTCCTCAGTACAATAAGGACATGGAACTATTTGGGTCAGTCCAGAGTGAGTCATCAGAGGATGATCAGAGGAAGGAATTGTGGCTGTTCTGCCTGGAGAAGAGAAGGCTCTGGGGCGGGGGGGGATGCTATAGCAACTTCCAGTACCTTCCATCCTCAATCATTCTGTGATTCTATGATTCATCTCTGGTGCTATTTGGCCCTGCCACCTTCAGCCAGAGGAACTTACAGACCTCAAACTTATAAACCAGCATCACACCCCAGCCAGCTCCATCTTCCCAGAGTGGAAGCAGTGTAGGCACAACACACCTAGCTGGAACCATGTGTTGAGGCTGTGGTCTGACAGCTCTCAGGAGACACAGCACTTTTCACCATCACATTCTGTGCCAATGGGTGATGGTGTAGCCCAGGTCTCCACAAGCCCCATCACAAGCAACAGCTGCAGATGTCAGGGCAGGTCCCCAGGGAAGCAGTTGCAGCTCAGGTCTCTGCCAAGAACAGGCTGCACGGGGTCAGCAGCATTTCCAGTCACCTCATAGCCTGATCCTCATGTTCAGAAATTGCAGCTAGATGGCAAAGGTCAAGCACTAAGGGTCTCTGATGCAATTGTTTGCAAAACCCACTCTGCAACCTAAAATCTCGGCCTGCTCTTTAAAGAGGGGGCTTTCCCAGGAGACAAGCTTGGCACAGAGAACAGGAGAGGAAGGTGTTCTGAGCCTTGGTACAGCCTGCCTGGGAGAGCTGTGCTCCTAGTGTAGCTCTGGTCTGGCTTTGCCTGGAACCCATGGAAATGCTTGAAATAGGTGTCACAGAGGGGGAAGCTCTGCAAAAGCATGGCCAAGCAGAAAAATCAGTGTCTTGGAGGTGCTGTGCAGCCCACGTGTAACTCTGGAGTAGAAACAAGGGAGAGAAGGACATGAGCTCCCTCCAGTTGAACTCAGTCTCACTCTGACTTTCTCCATCAGCCAGGAGATTCTTGGTGTCTCCACCCACTGCTGCCCAACTGCGTGAGCTCTGTCTCCATTCATACACCTACCAAACCATCACCTCTGCACCTTCATGTGTCTGCTGGCCCTCTGCAGACAGGGAATCATGGCCCAGCCCTGCCAGCTGCCAGACACCAGCAAGGACAACAGCAGCAGAGGAGGGGTCTGGCAGGACCTCAGGTGAGGTCACACGCAGGACTCCACTGTCCCGTCCACTCACTGGATAGTCTGCCATGGGCAGTGTCTGCAGTTTCAACTCTTGAGTCAAAGAAGCAGCGCTGACCCCTATGATCAAAGCTCCTGGTCGACTCCCAGCCTGCTTGCGTGCTCCCCCCGCCCCGAGCGCTAGGAAGACGTGGATTTATCACTTTGTTTGTGTTTTTTATTCAGGGAAAGGTACTATTTCTGCAAAACCCATGGAGCTTGGTGGGAACAAGGGAGGAGGAAGTCAGCAGAACTGAAGGGATTTCCACTGGATAGATTTGCAGGGGCAGAGAATGAAGAGAGAGAGGCTGCTGTGAACATGCACCTGCCTCTGCTACACACCACGTGTGCCCGCTGCACACACACAGCTGCAGCTCCTACTACGTCCCTGCAGTTTAGGTACCATCTATGTTTCCCTCAGACTTAAAAACTGGCAATAAAAACTGTCACCACCATGAAGGTAGGACCACCAAAGGACTCTGGTGGCTCTAGCTCAGCATCCCAGGACTGCCACATCCAGCAGATTCCTGGAAATTTCTCCTGGATCTACTGCAGCAACCAGCGATGGAACAGAACAGAGGGACTTGTCAACCCACCGATCTGATCCTGGCTGCAGTCCACATGGCAGCTAAGCTCTGAGAGCATGCAGTGATGTCCAGCTTGGAGAGAGCATCAGGTGGCTGAGAGGACACCAAAGTGACCTCGGATCCCTGCATGATGCAGCTCCATCCAGCTCGCATGAACAGACTGGTTGGTGGCTTGTCTTTGGGAAACACCAAAAGCCTTTGCATCTCAGAGGGGCTGGGAGCCAGTTCTTGGTGCCGGGACTGAGCCCAAGCCCTGCCCCTGTCACCCTGCATTAGGTGTCCTCGAATGAATCTGGAGCCACTCCTGCAGCCTTGGGCCAGTTATGCAAGGAAAAGGGCTTGTAGGAGTAAAGCCAGTTCACCTCTACTTTGACCACTTTAGCCATCTCCATCTAATGCCTCAACTCAGGCATCAGCTACAGCTTGAACTGTCCAGTGCAAGGCTGGAGGCTGCAGTTGTTGCCTCCTCACAGGTGGAGGGAAACCAAAGCTCAAAGCATCCCCTGCTCCAGGCACTGACACAGAGCAGCGGATAAACACAGAGGAAGGAGGGAGCTGAGCTGTGTGTGTCCAAGCAGGGAGGAGAGTTGTGGGCACAGGGCCAGCCCTGCTTCACATAGAGAGGAATTGAGGGAAACAGCACTTCACTGTGTCCAAACACGCCAGGTCCAGCTCTTCCTCCTCCGCAGATCAGCAGATTTCATGGAATCACAGACTGTGTCAGGTTGGAAGGGACCTCCAAAGGCCATCCAGTCCAACCCCTCTACAGCAAGCAAGGCCATCACTCACCACATCAGGTTGCCCAGAGCCCCATCCAGCCTGATCTTGAATGGTTCCAGGGATGGGGCCTCCACCCCTATCTGGGCAGCCTGTTCCGGGGATTCTCCCACCCTCAGATTCAAGAACTTGTTCCTCCTGTCCAGCCTCAGTCTGCCCTTTCCCAGCTTCAAACCATGATTCCTCATCCTATCATTCCTTGCCCTTGGGAACAACCTTCTCCAGCCTTCTGAGAGGCCCCTTTCAGGGGTTGGAATATCCGTACAAGGTCTCCCTGGAGTCTTCAGACTGAACAAGCCCCGCTCCCTCAGCCTGTCCCTGTAAAAGAGGTTTTCCAGGGTATGTCTGAAAACAGTAAGTGCTCGTCAGAAATGCAGCATCCAGCCAGCATCATAGCTCAAGTCACAGAGCTGGGACTAGACATCAGCCAGACGTTGGTGGCTGGCTGCAAGTCCAGAAGGGAACCAGCCCTTCGTGAGACAAAAGCAAAGCAGGGTTCTGGTATCGCTCCAGTGCAAACTATCCCCGGGGGAGTTAGTGCCAGCCTGAAGACAGCAACCAGTTGCAAAGAATAGCCTGAAATGGTACCAACAGCCAGGCAGAATGGTGTGAAGACAAAGGCACTGATCTGCCTCAACTACAAGGAGAAGCTGCAGGAGGCGATAAACAGCTCAGGAACACCGTCAGGGAAGAAAATGATGGGATACTCAAAGGACCTTTAACCCAGCAGAGGACAGCAAAGCAAGACCCAGTGGCTCAAGGTAACAGCCAAAGAATACAAATCAGAAAGGGGTCTCTGTGACTAACCACAGCACCTCCCCCTACCCACTGGTGCCTTCAAAGCCAGACTGTCCATAACAAGCTGCACTCCCACACACAGCAAGCTCAAAGCTCAAAGAGATTCAGAT
Source organism: Phoeniculus purpureus (assembly GCA_028565055.1). Taxonomy (NCBI): domain Eukaryota; kingdom Metazoa; phylum Chordata; class Aves; order Bucerotiformes; family Phoeniculidae; genus Phoeniculus; species Phoeniculus purpureus. The sequence goes on along the minus strand of JAOXOE010000776.1, from coordinate 10,776,723 downwards.
GAGATCTGAGGCAGAAATCCCTTCCTATCAGGATGCTGAGGCCCTGGAATAGGTTGCCCAGGGAGGTTATGGCTGCTCCATCCCTGGGAGTGTCCAAGGCCAGGCTGGATGGGGCTGTGGGCAACCTGGTCTGGTGAGAGGTGTCACTGTCCATGGCAGGGGGTTGGCACATGGGGAGCTCTGAGCTCCCTTCCAACCTGGACCAGTCTGTGACTCTATGGACTGAAGGCTAAAGTTAGTGGGTTGATATACTGAGAGGAAGACATGTGCTGCTCTTCCCAGGTCCTCAAGATGATCCTACAGCCCTGTATGTATTACAGCCAGTGCCCAACACCACCAAAACCATTGTGGTCATAGAATCATAAAATCATCATGGCTGGAAAGGACCTCCAGGATCATCAAGTCCAACATTCATCCCAGCAGCTCCCTAAACCCTAGACCATGGCCTCAAGTGCTCTAGCTACTTGGTTTTTGAACACCTCCAGGGATGGTGACTCCACCATCTCCCCAGGCAGCCTGTTCCACTGCCCAACCACTCTCGGGAAAGAACTTCTTCCTAAGATCCAATCTAAACCTCCCCTGAAGCAACTTGAGGCCATTTCCCCTCGTCCTATCACTAGTAATTTGGGAGAAGAGACCAGCACCAGCCTCACCACAACCTCCTTGTAGGTAGCTGTAGAGAGCAATAAGGTCTCCTTCCTCTCAGCCCCCTCGTCTCTAGACTAAATAACCCCAGTTCCCTCAGCCACTCTCCAGAGGGCCTGTTCTCCTGCCCTGTCACCAGCCTTGTTGCCCTTCTCTGTTCCTGCTCCAGCCCCTCAATGTCCTTCTGGTACTGTGACGCCCAAACCCGGACCCAGTATTCAAGGTGTGGTCTCATGAGTGCAGAGTACAGGGGCACCATCACTTCCCTACTCCTGCTGGTGACACTGTTCCTGATCCTGGCCAGGATGCTGTTGGCCTTCTTGGCCATCTGAGCACCCTGCTGGCTCCTGTTCAGTTGACTGTCAACCAACACCACCAGGTCCTTTTCTGCCAGGCAGCTCTCCAGCCACTCTTCCCCCAGCCTGTAGCTGCTGGGTGTTGTTGTGACCCAAG
>JAOXOE010000776.1:10763662-10775525 GCA_028565055.1 Phoeniculus purpureus | reverse complement strand
GATCTCACTGAGACCTGACTGCTTTGGTTTCCTTTCCCCTTAAAACCTGGGAACAAAGCAGTTTCTTAGTTTCAACCCGTTACACTGACTTTTCACCATGAAGCCTCACAATACACTGAGGGGTTATCAGCATCTGCAGCACAATGCTGGGGTATTACCAACTCCTGCTTGTCCTCTTTGGCCCCGTACTTGTGTCCTATCCTTACACAAAGTCCCTTGGAAAGAAAACTCAAGTGCAGCTGAAAAGCTTTTGTAGGGTTCACTTCTATCACTTCACCCCATGAGGTCCTGGCTCACCAGATCCAGGTGTACATCACACAGTTGGGACTGTGTGTCAAACCCAGAGCCAGGACCAGTGCCCATGGCCACCTAAGGTTGAATGAGTGTCTGAGAGAGCCAGTCTTGGCGCATCCACGATGCTCCATCCCTGGAAGTGTTCAAGGCCAGGCTGAATGCGCCTCTGGGCAACCTGGCCTGGTGAGAGGTGTCTCTTGCCCATGGCAGGGAGGTGGGAACTAGGTGATCTCTGAGGTCACTTTCAACCTAACCCCTTCTGTGGTTCTATGATCCAAGACTGATGAAAGCATTCCGCAGTGGTCCCATGGCTGTGTGACGTACCCCAGACACTACTCTCTGCCTTGTTCCAGAGCATACACTGTCACATCATCATACAGCCCCTCCATGACCATCTGGCAAGTGATACCTGCCTGAAGAGAGCTGCAGAACCCAAACAGTTATAGGAACACAATGTTTTCCAAAACAGAGGGGTGGCAGTGAGGTTGCAATGCCCCAGCTCAGGAGGTGTTGAGGTCTGTGTGCACAAGACCATTGCTTGCCCATTAGTAGCACCGGCTGTGCTGCTCAGGAAGATGGAGGTAATCCCAGTGCATCAATACTGCTTGGTTCTCTGTAAGCTGTGAGTATCAAAGGAACTGCATCTTCCTACCAGTCCCATCAGTCTCTTATATAAAAGCTAAAAATTACCTTCTCTGCCGTGTCCTTGATCGTCTTAAATCCTACCCCAATTTGCTGACCTGGGAATGGCGTCCAGCAAACTCACCTTCTGCAGATCCCTGTCAGAGCTGGTGCCTTCAACAGCTTCTGTGTGCCCTGCATCAGAACAGCTAACACTCATCTGCCTGTGTGAAAACACATTTTAATTGAGCAGCCCCACTCGCCCAGGAATTGAGCTAAGTCTGCACGGCTGCTTCCTTTTATCTGTATGTGCCATTCTGCCAGTCTTAATGTTCTCTGCAAATTTGGGATTTATTTTTAGATAATGGATAGAAATGTTGAGAAGTACAAAGGCTTCACTGTTTTCCTTGAGATCCCAGCAGAAACGTCCCCGTTGGGTGACAGCTTTGTGTTGATTACTAGTGTTTTGTAGTCTGTTGTCACTTCCCAACCCATTTAACATGGATTAGGTAATGCCCAATACTAATGTTTAAAAACAGAATATGATGTCAGACCCCTTGCAGAAAACCTTTTATGGGTTATATCTGTCAGCTCCATGCTGAGGGAGGCTTCAGTGCCATGGAGCTAAACTTATTCTGCCAGCGTGTTCTGCTTTAGTCACAGCACCCACAATGGACCTTGAACCTCATGATCAAGTGGCAAAGAAGCAAAACTCAGAATTGGGGTCTAGGAACCTCAGTCCAAACAGGATTTTGCTCTTTCCTGAGGACCAACTTGCTGAAGCAGAGCTCTGTACTCTCGGTCACTGCTCCTCTTCAAGGAAATCTCATGGTACTCCACCAGTAGACAACTTTTGTTGTCCTGCCCTGCTGCTTTTTTTGAGCACACCCCTATGATGTGTATGACACTATTCACCACAGTGAATGGGTTACCCACAGAGAGGAGGAAAAGGAGCTCTGCAGGGACCATGCTCACCAGATCAGCTGTTGCTCCACTTACCAAAACCATCCTGGCTCTGACCCCAAGAGCGCTGCAGCATCAAGCAATGCCTGATGCATCCCTGAATCTGTCCAGCCCTGTAGTGCCCTGCCCTGTCCCCTCCTGCTAGACAGCCTTGGTCTCACTGTCCCACCCACATGCCAGGCTGGAGGGATGAAGATAAAGACAGCTCTGATGGTCGCCCTTCCCTCTGGCATCCTTGTCTGGGGTCTGTGCAGTTAATTCTCCCTCCTGCTCTTTCAAGGTGCCAACGTGGGGCAGTGCAGGGGGGCTGGCAGTGGTCCACGCGGAACTCCATGTGTCAGGATGCAGCAGGCAACTTGCAGTGGGGATTTTTTTTTTTTAAATCATCAAGCTCAGCTACAAACAAACCTTTAATTAATTCCTCCACAAAGTTCTGCAGAGCCCGTGGTCTCAAGATCTTCTGGGAGGCTAATTAACCTGATCCTCTCCCTCCATGCTCCTTTCTCAAGACTTGTTGGTTTTCACTTGTAGCATCCTAATGCATTTTGCTTGGTGCAACAATCTGCTCCTGCTCAGCAGACGCCTCTCACCCCCAGTGCACAGGCTGTGTTTCTTTTCTGCCTATATGATCTCATGCTACAGCTGCTCAAGAAACAGCAGACCTCACACTTCTTCACTGGAAAAGAAAAAAAAAGGACTTCTTGCGAGATTTCCCTTTAGCATTGGAAAAGGGAAGGCGCCCAGAAATTTCAGTTTTCTGCTAAAATTTTCGGTTTTCGAAAGCTGTTGCAGCTTTTTTTTTCCCCCTGTGAAAGCTGAAGTGCTGTGGAACATGTTCCTGTTTCAGTGTTTGCAGCTTGAGGAAAAGGAACCCCAAACTGGTATCTGCACACCGACAAGGACACAGGCAGGCACTGGGGGCAACAGTCCATTTTTCAGAGGGGCAGGAGCTATTTCAAAAGACTTCAGGCATGAGGCACCCAGACTGTTTTCAACTTGCACCTCCAGCCTTGACAAACATTCCCTGGTACTGGAAAAAGAAAAGCCATAAAAGTAATTAAGACGTTTTGGAGACTCTGTTTTCAGTCTCCTTGTGATTCGGTTCCCTGAGATGGATGTGGGAGTCGTGAACTTTCCAACCTGCCCTAGGAAGTGACACTGGGGATGCAAATGTGAAGGGTGGGTGTCAGGAGGATGAAGCCAGGCTCTACTCAAGGTCATCTAGTGATAGGACAAGGGGCAATGGGTGTAAGCTGGAACATAGGAGGTTCCATATAAATAAATATCAGAAGGAACTTCTTCACAGTGAGGGTGACAGAGCATTGGAATGGGCCCAGGGAGGTTGTGGAGTCTCCTTCTCTGAAGATATTTAAAACCCGCTTGGATATGTTCCTGTGCAATTTGGTCTAGGTGGTCCTGCTCTGGCGAGGGGGTTGGACTGGGAGGTCTTCCAATCCCTAATAATTCTATGATTCTATGAAATACTTGCACCATTTCAGGACACTGATGTGCATCACAAGCTGGTGGCCATGGGAATGCTGAAGGCAGAAGTGTGGGGTCCAAGTGTGAGAACCTCAGAACCGGTGCCCTAGAACCATGGAGCCAGGTGTTGGCTGTGGCATCACGATGGGATATGGGTGCATGACCCATGTTTGCACCTGGTGCAAAAGCCACAGGGCCAGATTCTGTACAAAACTAAGGTTAGAACGAGGTGCTGCAGCACTCCCCAAGCATGGGTGGGCTTGTTTAGCTCTTGGCATTCACCCTTTGCAGCAAAGAATATCAGAGTTTTTCACTGAGCAGAAAACCTTTTCATGAGGGACAACAACTCCTGCCCAGGAGAGTTGTCAGGGATTTCACAAGCCCCGAATGCAGTATGGAAAGGGGCAGTGGGGATGCCCTGGGACTTTTCCATCAGCTTCCCTCTCCCCTGTGTGGCCACTGGTGAGGTCACTCTTCCGGGGGTAGAAGCAGTGGAGGGACCAAACCTGGGTTCTTCATCCTCAGCAGAGCTCCCAGGGCTGGGCTGCAAGAAGATGAGATGGCCTCCACCTGACTCTCTCAGGGATGTGTGCCTTAGTGCACGTTGCTATTTCCATGCTTCCACTGGAGAAACCTGAAATAGAATCAGTTTAACAGATTTTTTTGTTGAACACACAGTTTTCCTCTTTTCAACCCTCCTGAGGAAGAAAAAAAAAAGAGAGAGAGAGATATGAAGTGGAAAAACACTGACATTTCTGTTGGGTTCAGACTCTTCTGGCCACTTCCATACCTTAAAGACTATCTGCGTGTTAGCATCATTTGTACCACAGCTGGGAAATGCTGCCTGGTAGCTAAATGTTTTGGGGAGGAAAAGAGTAGAAATACCACATTTTGGGGGTTTTGCTTGTTTGTTACTTCTTTCTTTTTGTTTCTAACCCTCACAGCAGTCACATCTCAGACACTTTGTTCACTAGAAGGGAAGATGTTGGGAGGGACTTTCTGGCAGCTTCCTGCTCTGACAGGTCAAGTGTGTTTTGAGTGGATCAGAGGGCGGCAGCAGCACCAAATTCTGCTGCCCGAGTGCCCTGCTCTTCCTGCAAAGAGCTGCTCACCGCTGTGTCGCCCTATTTTACAATGGTCTTGAAAACATCCAGGACTGACTGGGAAGCACTCGGTACCACAGCGATAAGCAGCGGGCCATTTACGATGCTATACTCAGAGCAAGGCTGGGTCAAACAGGCCACACACTAAGAGATGCTGGTGGAAAGGAGGACAGAGCAGTGGTTCCAGCCCAAGTGCTCTCCAGGATGAGTGAGGTGAGGTCGTGTGGGAAAACTGTGAGTCAACGAGCCAAATGCGCTTGCAAGGCAGCTGCATCAAGGCTGCACGGGGAGGCAGCCCTGGTCTTCCCACTTCCACAGCATCTGACTGAGTATCACCCCACCACAGAGCCGCTCTTCAAAGGCAGGCTTTCCCGCTGCAGCTGCCCATCCTATGTGGGGGGAAATGAGCATCTCAAAACTTGTCTTAGACCTGCTGAATTCCACTGTTGGTGAAACACGAGGCTGAATGCAAGGAAGAAACTGTCTGTGGGTGAACACCAGTAGTTTGTGTCCAAATCTTGCTTCTGCTGTCACCCTTTAAGACCCACTCACAGTTTCCATGACTAATGTAGGGCCGAGCCCTTCCTAGAGACGCTGAGGCACAGGAGCTCTGCCTCTCTGCATGACCCTGTGACACAGAGGGTTAATGACGCTCTTAATCTCTGGTTTGCTCTTCCAGTTTGTGGCAAGGGATGGAAAAGGTCCCAGAAGACCTAATGTAAGAGCCTGCTGATCCAGCAGCACGGACCTGGGTCTCGGGGTCTCTGGTCCCCATTCCCTGGTGACCCTCCTGCAGCCACCAGAGAGCCTGGATGGATGCTGCAGCCCACCTCAAAACAGGAGGCAGCACTGGGCGTGTGGCGCTCCGATCCCAAGTGAGCTGACACGAGACAAAACAGACCTGGAGGAGGGAAGGGGGGAGGACAAACTTAAAATAAGGTTGTTGGGGAAAGCAAAAAAAGCAAAAATCCCACCACACACCCTCTCAGAGTCGCATGCTTTAAAAACACCCGAGTTTCTCTGAGGCTTCAGCCGATGACAAAGAAGGAGCCCCGGGGAGTGGGTCCAGGGAGGAGCCTCCGTGGAAACGAGAAAGCCCCACAGAACAGCAGCACCGGCTTTGCAAAGGCCCTGCAGGGCAGGAGGGGGATGCCAGTTATCCCATCACAGCGTATTAGTGCACTTTGTTTCTGTGTTATTATCCTCCCGTTGCTAGAGCCATTAAAAACTGTCTCTAAATAGCTCAGCATGGTGATTTACTAATTGAGTTAACTTGGCTGCAGTGGCTCTGGTGCTGAAGGATGTGGTTTGTGATTAGATAAGACCATTGCCCCTTTCAAAATGAACAACACATTAAGGGGTTTTTCTAGGTCATGCTAGACGGCTCAGCCAAGCACAACCCTGGGCCCATGGCCCAAACACAACTCAGACAGTCATTACAGCTAATGAAGGTCTGCGATCTCCTTCCCCTGAGGAGACACAGAGCCTGAGAAAAACCCAGGAGCATTTTCAAGCTGGAATCATTCTCTTATGTCTCAAAGTCCAAGGAAGGCCAGCCTACCTGGACTTTCCAGGTCCTATTGCACAGGTAATAAGTTAGGGGTCCCCATGCACCCAGATCTCCTCACCTGTGGACCTCAGTTCAAATCACACCACCACTGTGGAACAATGGTCTTTCAGGTCCCACCTCTGCATGTTTTCTTGGTGTTTCTCCTCCAGATCAGCCAGTACCATGCTCATCCTGGCCAAACCACTTGCTCCAGGAGCACTCAGACTCTTCCCCAGTATCTGAGGTGTGTCTCCCAAGTTGATGACACCCAGAAAAGACCCACAGCAGGGAGGATCTGGCAGCTCCCATTTATCTCAGTTATGCAGCAGTTGATGCGCAGAGCTCCAGGGCTGCCTGCGGGACAGTTGATAGAGGTAGAGATGATGGATCTTGTTGTTCTTCCACGCTGTTGTAGTTTGACCTTTAACCAGGTGGGATTCAAACTGAGGACTTTCTGCTTGTAAGACTGGTGCCATTTCCATAGAGACACAATGGCTGGATATCCTTTCCCATATTGCTAGTCACAAAAAGAATGTTTGGCATTTGGAACTTGTGTTGCTCTTGGACTTCCCTTGTTGCCATCTTTCAGGGTGTTTCTGCAGCCAGCTAAGGAGCTACCCAGCTCTTTCATTGTTTGGGATGAGCGATAGACAGTTTGTATTTCTTTTCCTCCTGTTCTCTCTCTCTCGATAGAGTGGGATTTAGTTGGCACGGTGTTGGGAGCGTGGCACATCAGGTTTCACCCACAGCGGGAGAAGGAGGGGGAAAGGCTTCAGCTACAAGTTTCTCTATATTTTAAAACCTTTTTCTGTTAATAAACTCCTTATCTTTATAATAAGTCACTGGATTTTGCTTCCAGCCCAGAGAATAATGAGCAAAGTGAGCACCCATGCACCTGCCTGTACTGTTATGTGAGCTAGTTCTTGAGTTTACATGGTTGTCCTCATCTTTGTTGAGTCTTCTCCTGGCAGGTAGACACAAGGCTCCATGGGCTCATTCGCAGCAACCTAGAAGCAGCTTGTGTGATGCTGAGGTCCCACCAGACCTCAGATGCTGCACCACTGCATAGGAAGAGACAGCTCAAATGAAAAATAAGATGGCAGCATGCAGGTGTGTTCATTTAACTCTGCCCCAACATTTCTCAGGCTCTTGTGTGCTCCAGCTCAGACTGGCAAAAAGTTTGAGCCAAACCCTGCATTTCTAGCATTGCAGGGTTTCTTCTTCTCTCCATGGTGCTGAGGTTTACACCTTTGCTTGCACCACTCCCCCAAAGGAATGGCCAGGAGAACTGCAGGGGATGGGCATGGAGGAAAGCAAAGCTGGGAAGGGATGAGGACAAACCATGATGAAAGACCACGGCAGCCAGGGTCCTGGAGCCATCATTCCACCCAGATGATTTCAGTAGTGGTGATGCATTCCAGAAGACCTCCCACAGGCGAGCAGTTCCTGTGTCACACCTGCCCACGTCTACATTGCTCTACAGTGGCAGCAGGGGCTGAATCTGCCCAGCTCGAAACAGGGAGAGAAGCTGCAACACATCAGAAGGGACAAAGCTGCTCTCCTTGCAGCTTGAGAGCTGGCCAAGCAGGTGTACCGGCACATGAACTCAAACTCCATTTAACAAGAAGCCTGAAATAGTTTAAAAAGTGAAATAATCTCGGATGGAGCCTGTTTCCCCCCTGTCAGCCACGAGCTTCAATTGGCAGCCAGATGAGCACCTGTCAGGGCTGGGCTGGAGTCATTAGCAAGATCAGAGTCCTGGCGGAACAGCGGGGGGCTGGACTAGATGACCCAATTTGCGTCCCTTCTAGCTCCGAAAAGTCTGTGATGTATTTTTAATGAAGCACACACAATAAACTGCTAACATAATATTAGAGGCTCACTTCAAAGCTCAAGCAGTCAGGGAAATCAAGGTGAAAGTTTCTGAATTCATCATTATTCTGTGTCACTCATCTTCACTATGACAACCCCCGGGCACACAGGATGCTTCTTTTCCAGTCTTTGGTACACGGTTTGGAGCCCACTCTCCTCATTTTTTTTCAGCAAACCAGAAGGAACCTGGAAAGGACAAAGCCTGATGACACATCCCTTATGCCTATTTGCATTGTTCCAGCCCCACAAAAGCTTTTGCAAGCAGCAAACTGTAGTGACTCTGGAGAAGGCTGGGGTCATAAGTCAGGCGAGCTTCACGCTGCCTGGGTTACCTTTTGTTCTGCTGGTCCATTCCCACCATAGAGCTGGTGTGTGTAAGGTTTGTGATTTTGTGAGAAGTGTTAGGGAGGAAGAGGAGCAAGGTGACTTCCTCAGAGCAGGCAAGCCAGGAGCTGAGAAGGATCCCACATCTGGAAGGGGCCCCTCCAGTCACAGCCTGTCCCACAGGACCTGAGTGAGAATACAAGACCAAGAGATGGTGGCTGGGTCCAGCCAAAAGGCATCATAAGGCAGAATCACAGCAATGAGGTAGGTCAGGATCAGGTCTAGTGATGTCAGAACCAGGTCCTGTGGTCACTAGGCAGATCCATAGTGAGGTGACAGGTGAAGCCATGAAATCAGCCCATAGCTGGGGTGCTGTAGCCAGGCAAGGACATGACTATGGCCAAGTTGTAGACCAGTGCTTGCCCAGCACAGCTCCATCAGGGCCTGAAGACACCAGGCTGAGCATAAATAAAGCTCCTGGACCATGGTTTGTGTGGAAACCCCAGCCAAGGCTGGTCAGGAGCACTAGTACTCAAGGCCCTAGCAAGACATACAAGCTGCTGTGTGGCTGATGCAAAAACACACAAGGGAAACTGGGATGTCTGTGTACCACAGTTTCCCCCTTCCCAGAACTATTGGGCTGCTCTGGAAGGAGGAAACACCCGTTCCTTCTGGGATGGGCCCTGATTTACCCATTGATTGGAAATGATCTCTCAGAGATCCAAAGAAATTAAAAAACACAACTCTGGTGGAAACAAGTAATTCCAAAGGTGGAAACAAATCAGAAACCAAACGCTCCTCTGACTGCTCCCAAATATTCCTGACGTCTTCCACTTAAAAAGGTTGGCCAAGAACAAACCGGGCATAGACCACAACACTTCTCAGGTCCAAACCAGGCAACAACACTGCAAAAACTTACCCATGGGGAGTACAGGAGACCTTGGTATTGAACCTCTCTGGTGATCTGCCATAGCTGGAAATGCTCCTACAAATGACAAACAACCTCAACACACACAGAGTTAAGTTAAACATCCTGGTGTTCTTAACACCCCCACCCCTAACTGCTGGGAATCTGGTGAGCAAGTGAACCCATTCACAGCCCTCCTTGTCTGGGAGACTTTCCCTTCAATGCCTTTCATCCCCACCAGCCTCAGCCCCACAGTTCCAGTAAGGTCAGTCTGCCAGCAAGGGGCAGCCCACGAGGAACAAGAAAAAAGCACTTAGCAGAATACGGGATTTGCTTGGAACCCTTGTTAAAATTCAAGTTTTACTGCCCAAAGCAAACGGGAACATTTAGTCCTAGAGTCTTGAAGTCAGCTGGAAATCGGTGTGGATACCTGACAGCACATGCCTGCTATCCAGCCCCGCTGCGCCTCGCCTGAGCTGGGTCTCTCCTTGTCATGCAGAAAGGGATTGAGCCTGGCGGGTAACCTGGTGTTAATTTCACTGCGGGGCGGAGGGGAGGACGGAGACAGCTAATGAACGAGCACGAGTAATTGATTCCTGTCTCAGTGTCGGGACACAGAACGGCTGTTTGTCGCGAAACAAGAAGCTGTCACTGGGATTTGTCAGTGCCCTGTAACCATCACACAAAGCATTTGGGCCAGGAAGCGCGTAAGAGAACTTTCAGCGACTGCTACCCTGAGAGCGTGTCCATAGGATCACTGGCTCCTCCTGGTATTTCTGCACACAACACATAAATATTCCATGGGAGCAGCTTCTCCTGCTGCTGCTGTCGTTGTGGTTTGAATGGAAATGCTGGGGGAGACAAGAGCAGCTCTGCCCTTATTTAGCAGGTGTGCAGCTAAATACGGGTGTTCAGCCAGCCCCTCCGGGGCTTTGCTCCAGCCAAGCATCCTTCCCTTGGGTGTGTGTGATGCAGTCTTTGACCACCAGCCCCTCCACACCCAGATGGGTGCTAGGAAAGTGGTTAAATGACTCAGCCAAGGTCTCATTTGGTGCTTGTGAAACTGCTGGAAATTGAGGCACATCCAGAGCCATCTGTTGCTTTCCCGGAAGGCTCACAGGCAAAATACAGACTTCCTTGAGCAGCAACAGGCTGCTCAAATGTCTGGGGCCCGAGGGAGGCAGCTCCATGTGTATTCGAGGTCTGTCCATGCTGAATGCTATTAAAGACTCCATGCCATTCCTCCCAGACATGGACATACCAGTGCATAATGGACAGCAGGGAGGATCCCTGGACTGCTGGGGATCAGAACTGGTGAGAGATGCTGCTGTGCTCCTGGCAGTTTCACCAGGGACAGGCAGGACCACATCAGCTGTTGACACCATGAAGCTCCTGGTCCTTCTGTAGAGGTACTGGATCACACTGCACTCAAAAGGCCTGTGCAGAAAGCAGAGCAGGATTTCTCAGCTCAGGCAGCTGCAGCCACACATGCAGAGAGTTGCAGGAGTGTCTGTTTAAACGCCATTGACCATGACCAGTCAGAAGACGCAGCAGCACGGTTACAAAACGTTAGCTACCCCCTCACACGGTGAAATCCAGCACTCCCTCCTCACACCGGATTTTGCAGTCATTGCCTTCCTGTCTTAAACCCAAGGTGATAATACTCAAACCAGCCACGGGACTACAAAAGCCAGTGGGAGGCAGCCACAACTGTACCACCAGAAAGGAGCTGAGCCATGAGCCAACTGCTGCCAACAGACACGACCCACAAATAAACCACTGTGGATGGACCCTGACACAAGTAAACCACTGCAGATGGAGCCACCCACAAGCAAAATGCTGTGAAGAAGCCGAGCCCATGACTCATCCCAGCCTGTGTTGGTGCCATAAGGGGTGCGGCAGCCTATCAAAAGGTATGATTTCATCCCAGAAGATGTTACTGTTTTTATTCTTGATGACAGCTGGGCCTTCTTGGTACCTGCTGACCTAGAACAAGTCTCTCAAACTGTGCTGAGGTGGGTCACTTCAAGAATTGAGGTGCCTCATCGCTGAGCAAGTGGGCAGCACACATGTTTATGTTTATCGTGTCTCTCCTTTGCAAAGTCTCCATTTTCCCTACTTGCAGGTGCCCCAGGAAGCAATTCCATGCAGGCTCACCTGCTTCAGCATTTCCACATGCAGTGCCCTACCAATAGCACGAACCAAGGGGTCTCTAATTAGCCTCTGCCCCTGTCCAAATCGGGTTGGGCTTTATAAGGTGGGTGTCTGCATGATTTCAGACGTGCTTGCTTTCACCATGGTGGCACAAAGAGTTTGCCCTACCTCTAGAGCTTCTCAGCAGCAATCACGATAACATGGTGCAATGCCATCCCTAAGAAACCTTTGCCGTTCCTGCCTGTTCTCCTGCCCAGCCCCATCTCTCAGGGACTCTGGTTTTTTAAACATTTTTCTGATTTTGAGAAGGAAGCAGAACAGCAACAGCCCTTCTCCCTCCCTGTCTAAAGAGAAACTTCAGAAACATAGCTTGGACTTAGAAAACCTAGAAAGCCTTTATTACTTCTTTGCATTGTGTTTGCTTACAGCAAAATTCAGACCCTCAGCTAATCTCCTCCACGTCAGAGCAGAGAGATGAGGAAACACCTTGCTCACATGGTTTAGGAGATCACAGAACCACAGAATCACAGAACATTAGGGACCTCGAAAGATCATCTAGTCCAATCCCCCTGCCACAGCAGGATCACCTAGACC
>JAOXOE010000776.1:10737161-10763562 GCA_028565055.1 Phoeniculus purpureus | reverse complement strand
AGGATCACCTAGACCAAGTCACACAGGAACACATCCAGGCAGGTTTTAAGCTTCTCCAGAGAAGGAGACTCCACAACTCCCCTCGGCAGCCTGTTCCAGTGCTCTGTCACCCTCACTGGGAAGAAGTTCCTTCTCATATTTATACAGAACCACCTATGTTCCAGCCTACATTTGTCCCGTGTCCTATTATAAGATGACACTGAGAAGAGCCTGGCTCCATCCTCTTAACACCCAACTTTCACATATTTATAAACATTAACGAGGTCACCCCCCAGTGTCCTCCAAGCTAAAGCGACCCTCAGCCTTTCTTCATAAGAGAGGTGTTCTACTTTCTTCATTACCTTTGTGGCTCTGCGCTGGACTCTTTTCAGCAGCTCCATGTCCCTCTTGAACTGAGGGGCCCAGAACTGGACACCATATTCCAGATGCGGTGTCTCCAGGACAGAGTAGAGGGGGAAGAGAACGTCTCTTGATCCGCTAACCACCCCCATTCTGATCCACCCCAGGATGCCATTGGCATTCTTGGCCACAAGGGCACATTTCTGGCTCATGGTCATCCTACTGTCCACCAGGACCCCCAGGTCCCTCTCTCCTACCCTGCTCTCCAACAGGTCAATCCCCAGCCTGTACTGGTACCTGAGGTTGTTCTTGCCCAGATGCAAGACTCTACACTTGCCCTTGTTATATTTCATTAAATTTGTCCCTGCCCAGCTCTCCAGCCTGCTGGGGTGTTGGCCACTCCTCCTAGCTTTGTGTCATCAGCAAACTTGCTGATGGTGCATTCTAATCTCTCATCCTTCTTTGGATACATTTAAAACCCTCCTGGATATGTGCCTTTGCAACTTGGTCTAGGTGATCCTGTTCTGGCAGGGAGTCCCTTCCAATCTCTAATGTTCTGTGATCCAAGTTACTAATGAATAGATTGAATAGGGCTCGTCCCAGTACCAACCCTTGGGGGACTCCACTAGATACAAGCCTCCATCTAGACTCTGTCCCATTGACCACTACTCTCTGGCTGCTATCCTGCAGCCAGTTCACGATCCACCTCACTACCCGATCATCTAGACCACACTGCCTCAGTTTGGCTGTGAGGATGCTGTGGGAGACTGTGTCAAATGCTTTACTGAAGTCAGGATAGACCACATCCACTGCTTTGCCTTCATCTATCCACCTGCTTATGCCCTCATAAAAAGCTATCAGGTTGGTCAAGTGTGACTTCCCTTTGGTGTAGCCATGCTGACTGTCCCTAGTGACCCTCTTGTCCTTGATGTGCCTGGGGACAGCGTCAAGGATAAATTGTTCTATCACCTTTCTAGTGATGGAGGTGAGGCTGATCAGTCTATAGTTACCTGGGTCCTCCGTACACTTTTTGAAGATTGCCTTTCTGTCATGTGACAGCCTTGAATCTATTCTTCAACAGCCCTGTTGTGGGTTCAGATTTGGATCCTATTGTCATTGCCATTAATGTCATGACCTAGACTGTATTTTAACCAAAAACTGTTAGCTGAAGTGTCAGACACAAAGGGAGGGTTTAAGAAACCCACTGGGGAATCTGCAGGCAGCGAAGCAGCTGACTCAGTCCGGGGAGGAAATGCAACAAGATATTTTAATCCACACACCAGAAAAAACCTCTCACAGAAGACATAGGGCAAACATATTGAGCTTCATTGCAGTGCTCCTACATTGAACTGAGATAAAATGTCCAGAACATCCACATCAGAGACAGTTCCTGCTTTGTTTGAACTTGCAGCGGTTGTCAGACTCCTGAAATCTCAGCATCTGCAGACATTTTAAGAGAATGTCTCGATCTTCATAAATCTCTACAGTTCAGGATTTACAGTTAGCAGAACATGACAGTCCTCTCACTGTAAATCATCTTCACAGCAGCAAGTGCTGTCTCTCAGTGGCAGTGACACAGCTCTGAACACATACAGATGAAAAATCCACGATGGAGAATAACATGGAAATAAACAACAGGAAGCACTAGGAGGGGAGAGAAGGGGAGATTGGGCGTCAGAAACTATCTTCAGCTATAAACTTTTATTCAGACATCAAACAAATTAAACTTACAGATTCTGCTTAGCTTTTAAAACATAACAAGCTCTCAGACAAAGTGATCCCTTGGTCAGGAAGGACCACGTCAGTTCAAAAGCAGAGCATTTTGGAAACTACTCAGAAGCTTCTTCTTGTGTGCTATCTGCAGTCCTCAGAACCACTAAAGATCTCACACACTTAGAGAGCAAGCAGAGCTTTCTGTATCCTAAAACTGTAGAGAAGTCCCATGATGAAGCCATATTTGGTTAATAAATGTCCAGGAGTTATAACCTAGTGCATTGTTACAGACACCATCAGACAAAGAAACAGAAAAGAAAGAGGGATGAATAGATGGAGCAGGTGCACACAAGGTTAACTGTCCATGAAGCGTCAGTATGGAAAATCCCTGCTCCGGCTAGTTCAGGGAAAGAGCATCTGAAATAATGTTTTTCTCTTGTGAATGTTTGAGTCCAAAGGACTGACTCAGCTGAAGTGATCGTTTTCCTCACGGCTGACCACATCAGCAGCACCTGCCAGCAACTCCAATACCTTAATCTTCTTATGTGCATTACAAGCCAAGAAGCCACCTGGACAAAGAATCAAAAATAATCCTGAGTGAATACACAGGAGTTCACAGGATGAAGCAAGCAGCAGCTTATGGGACCCATGGGTTAACAGACAACCCTGATGGCAGGACCATCACAAAGAGAAGACTGAGTGGATAAGGCGAGGCATTATAAAAAGTCTCGGGCATACAGGCTGAACTGGTAATGAGCCCCTGGTAGGGGTGCCGCTGAAGCTCAGGGGATCCTGCACTGCAGAGGAAAACCTCATGCAATGGAAGAAACTTCAAAGCTAGCTGCAGTGGTGTGGGGATTGCATCAGCATGGGGCTGGGCTGCCTTTGGGTGTCTGAAAAAGCACAGAGGCAGCTTTGAAAAACACTTCATTCTCCTCTTGGTGTTTCCTAGAGTAGGAGCTCGAGTGGGAGTAAGGGAACAGCAAAGGGACTGTGCTTAAATCACTCCTTGCATCCTATCTGAGGCTCAATCTACATGCAAATGCAGAGCAGAAGCTGTGATGTTCCCAGCAGGGATGCAGTACACTGTTCCCATTAGGACAGCACAGTGTTCCCATCAGTTCCCATCTCCATACCCTCTCACAGCTCTTTCCTACCCCTGCTCTTCCTCTCCTTGCACTGAAATTATGTTGAAAAGCAGCCCTGATTTAGTCCTGTACATGCACTTGTTGGCCCAGGGACTCCTTCTGAGGACACCAAGCACCAGACACAAGTGTTTGCTGTTGTATTCACCCAGCAGAACATTTGCAGTTAATACAAATCACCGTAACTAAAATATCTGTATTCATAAAAAGCCCCAAACCTTCAAGAAGGCAGTTTGATAGCTTATCCGCTTGAAAAGTAGCTCACCTGGGACAGGCATTTTGCAAGTGCCATTAGCCGAGCAGGGTTCAGGAGTTTTCTGATTTCGCCAAGGTACTTTACCTGGTAGTGCGGTGTGGAAGAGGAATAAATCCCCCCACCTGTCACTCTGTAGATACACACTGCACCGAGTTCAATTGTTCTAGCTTTCTGCCAAGTGGCAGACTTGCCAGCGAGAGACAACAATGTTTAATTTATGAAGGGCTGACTTTTAATCAGTTTTTTATTGTTTGTTCCAGCAATAGATCAGTTTAATGGCAGTCTGAAAAATGCACCATAAGCAAATCTCACACCTGCCATTCTTCTCCCTGTTGGATATCTCACATCACTGGTGCAGGCTGGGAAAAAGGCAACCTGCGAATCTGGGTCTTTAAAATAAATGACCAAGCTGCGGCTCTTCTGGCGCTTGTGGGTTGGTGGATACTGCTGCAAGAGGGCAGATTTAGAGATAAATGTGTATTCAGAGCCTTTTCACACTGAATCATGAGGTTCCTTTTTATAACCGAGGAAGCAGACACTATCACTGTGCACCTCCCTCAAGCTTTGTGGAACCTTGTCTTCCAGCACCAGTTCAGCCAAGCTTTGTCCGAAAGGACCTGTGCTGACACCTCTGGCCAGTCCTTGTATTTTTTTCAAATGTGAGAAACCAGCTATAAGAAACACATTAGTCTCTCTCCAGACACAAGAAACTCCAGAGCAAATGTGGCCTGGCCAGCTCCTGTGTTGGACCATGAGCCATAATGGTAACAAAGTTCTGTTTGCTTGGGCAGAATCGTAGAGAAGAGCAGTGAGCCCTGGCTATGTTAATTTACGTTAGAGTCAAAGGGAGATACAGGAAACACATTTACTGCTCCACCTGTCACGTCTATTTTCAGCTGATTAAAGAAGTAAAATGTTTGGGTCCAGATCCAGCCTGAGATTGGAGGGTTTGGTCCAGCTGACATCTGTTATTTGAGAGTCACTCTCTGAAAACGAGGAATTGGTAGAATTGAATCTCATGTGACACCTATGCAAACCCAGAAAGAGTGGCTATTACCACTGCCATGCACACGCAATGGGAACTGAAAGTCCTCGTTACTTTGCAGAGCTGTATGGGTTGCCTTGGTTACTTTTCTTCTCTTCCACAGTTGTAAGATGTATTCATGTCTGCCCTTGGCTCTTAGGATCATAGAATGATGCTAGAAGTAATTGTTTTACAGTAGGAAAATGGTGGCCAGCTGCCCAACCTGTGCCGGGTTAAATGAAACTACAACTATGAAGAGATTCAGCAAATAAAACATCAAATATATTTTACAGAGGAGCAAACACTTTCTAACAAAATTTTCATTTTGTGGAGAATAAACAGCATCATCAGACGGTTGGGTTGTGCTCACTATGGCTCTGATAAAAGTCAACATCTGTTACCACAGTAGAGTTTGGCCCTGTATCAGGGAGCTGGTCAACAGACTTCACTCATCCAAGTAATGATTGTACCAAAAGAGGTGATGAGACTGAGTGTCTAGGGCAGCAAAGACTGGATGTGGCACTTAGTGCCATGGTCTAGGTTGTGGTGATGTTAGGTCATAGGCTGGACTTGATGATCTTGGAGGTCTTTTCCAGCCTCAATCACAGGAATTCTGTGATTACTTGGTCTGCAAACACGTAGGGTCTGTGCAGCCCCTAAAGAAGTACTGGATTTCTTTGTCTGTGAGTCCCTATTTGCTTAAAGTTTACTCAATGCCTTAACATTGCTGAAAGTGGCATCAGAGGTTTAGCTTCTCAGAGAAGGTGCTACTGAAAAGAAGGCAGAACTTGAAAGTACCTTGTTACCTGAGGACCAACCATTTTGGTTTAGCAGGGACGTACTATGGAACTCCTAAAGGTACTAGGATCTCTAGAGCTGCAGCTGGTGCATAAGTAATTTTTAAAAAGCTGCACCTTCCTGCATGACAGACTCAGAGAAAATTTGATAGGAACAGATCAGAAGAGATCACCTCTTTCACTTCCCTCTGTGGCCTTCAGGAAAGGTGTCTGTAACGTTGATCCTGTTCCTAGAAGCCTACAGCAATGGAAGCTCCCAACAAATTCAGGAAAAATACATAGCAGTGTTTCAGAATCCTTGCATTAGAAACACTTTTTAAATAACTAATCTGAATTTCACTAGCTGTGATTTAATTACTCCTTCTCCTAAGCAGAATGAACATATGGAATGAATTATTCTCTTTCTCTTCACAGAAACCTTTTATGTAACTGCAGGCTATTATGTTTTCCCTAAGTCTTCTCTCGATTAAATACCTCAAATTATTTCAGCCTTTCTTTGCAGGTTACCGCTAATAATTCTTGTTCTTTCTGCTTCATCCTTCTTGAACTGTAACACTCCATTCCAGATCCCATACGCCCCACCAGGCTTTCCTTTCGCCACACCCGCTGCAGTGCTCACCTCTTTCACATGGTCAAGTGTTTTTACCTCTGGGCAGTATTGGAACAGGCTGCCCAGGGAGGAGATGGAATCACTGTCCCTGGAGATGTTCAAAACACATGTAGATATGGCACTAGGAAACATGGGGGCATGGTGGCATTGATTTGATGGCTGGACTTGATAATCTCGTAGATGTCTTCAAACCCTGATGATTCTGTGATTCTGTTCTATGATCGTGCTTAGCCCAAGGTACCAAGTCCTTTTCCACAGAACTGTGTATAGACAGCCATGCCCTAGTCTGTCTTGGTGAAGCTGTGCATCTAAATGTGGACTCCTCGCTTGCTTTTCTTGAATTTCATGCTGTGTTTTATGGATCATCTCTCTGATTTCTCAAGATCCTCCAGAATTACAGCCCCAGGTCCTTTCTTCTATAAGGCAATAGTGGAACTTGAACAGCCTAAGGTTTGTTGGCAATCTCTGGTAGTACGCCCGTCCATGGCCAGACAGCCAAGGAGGAACTTTCTCGTAATGAAGACAGTCAAGCATAGGAGCAGGTTGCCCAGAGAGGCTGCTTAGTCTTCATCCTTGAGGTTTTAAAGACCACACAAGATCAAGTCCTGAAAAACCTGGTCTGAGCTCAGAGCTGATCTCGCTTTGAGCAGTTGGTTGGAATAGGTGAGTTCCAGTGATGCCCTTTTTAGCCTGAATTATCCTTTGCCTTCTCTTGATTCCACTCCTTCCCTCCCAGAAACAAAAAAGTTCCTTGCTTAGGAAAATGCTGATGCTACCCACTCCCACATGCAGACTGTGACCATGAGACAGGCTGACTGGTGGGGAAATCCCAATGTGCTGTATCACAGCACCTTGGTCGCTGTGACTGTTTCCAGTACTCGGAACTATACGGGGCGCAAGGTCTG
The DNA here is from genome assembly GCA_028565055.1 of Phoeniculus purpureus. Taxonomy (NCBI): domain Eukaryota; kingdom Metazoa; phylum Chordata; class Aves; order Bucerotiformes; family Phoeniculidae; genus Phoeniculus; species Phoeniculus purpureus. The sequence goes on along the minus strand of JAOXOE010000776.1, from coordinate 10,756,773 downwards.
TGCCGCCAGGAGCATGCCTGTGGACAGCAAACATGCAAGTTAGTTTGAAAAGTAAGAGATAAGGAGATTGTGTAGGGCTAACAGAACCTTCTTCTGGGGCAAGACACACTGGACCAAAACAGTCTCCAGAACTAGCCATGGGAAGTCTTCAGCTTGCTGCAGAACAGCAATGGGATTGTCCTGCAGCAGAGATATCATACTGCAAGGTCTATGGGCACTGGGCAGACTCCCTGCTTAGATGCAAAGGGGCTGAGGTTTCCATACATATGTGTTTTGCAAAGCTCTTGCAAGGCAGATAATCCCACTACTGGGAGCACAGGAAACACCTGTTCTTGGTCAGTGAGGCAGACTCTGGTGGAATTTCATGATACACAACTCAGGCTGCTGAAGCACAGCAATCCCACAGAGCAGGTAGCTTGAGAGCCTCAGGCTACAAACTCTCACTGATACACAGCTCTTTGTTGCATGGCTACAAACTGTGCATTGGGGATCCCTGCTGCCAAGGAATATTTCAGAACAAGGAATATTTCAGAACAGTCTGGAGTGGGGTCCTGGGATTCCAGGTGCTGGGACACCAGCCTGCTGGAGCTACAACAAGTCTAGGGGAAAACTGCTGTGCTCAGCAGGAAAGGCACAAGTACCGAGCAGGAGCTGAGGATAGATCTTAATTTGGAAGGGATTATTTCTTTTTTTTTTTTAAATCATTGTAAAATGTTTCCCCAATACTTCTGACTCATGGGAATTTAAAAACAAACAGATAATGTTGCTCAGGTCCTCTTTGGAAACAGAAACATGAAGCAAACATTTCTGGCAAAGTGGAAACTCTGCTTCCAAAGATTGCAGGGGTAAGTATGTTTTTCCAGAAGTCGCATAAACTACTCAAAACATCTCAAATTTTTGCTGCAATAACGAATTCCGTGAATAGAATAATTGGGAAAGAAACCAAAGAATTATTCAGTTTCTGACATTTTAGGAAAAAGTGAAGACGACTTTTTTTCATATTTGCCACATCCTTTGTCGTGATGTTAAGAGAAGCTTTAGTTCCAGAATAGCAGCAGGAAAGGGCAGGGAAAGGGAAGATCTTGGGGATCTCATTTCTAAATGCAGTGATGGTTTAGTGGTGACCAAAAAAAATGGGACTCTGACTTGCTAATTAGTTTTGCATAATGATGACTAAACTTGATTCCAGCATGAACCAGTCAAATGTCTTTGTAGCTCACAGGCTTACTGTGTGCTCCAATTATAAGGGCTAGGTTGGTGTATGGCTCACAAGGTGTTTTCTGGAGACTAAATAACTTACAAAAGGGTGCTCTGAGCTTTGTTGTTTCAATTGGCTACCACAGCAAATTAACTTCTGAGGAGAAATTTGACAGCATCTATTTTATCATACGCCCAAAAGCACGTCACTGATTCTCCGCAAGCTCTTGCTCATTTTCCCCCTCCTAAACAGCTCAAGAAATGGAGAATAAAGCCTTCATTATCTGCTCATCTGTTGCCATCTCTGCCAGCAACTGCAGACTCTCTCCACCTGCTATTTTTGTCTATTAAGGAGAGCTGAGAGAAAATCTGACCATAAAACATCCCCAAGTCTGTGAGTCTGTGTGGGGGCCAATTGACGTATTGAACACCTTCCTGAAACCTCTCAAGGGAAGGACACAGTGGATCTTGCAGTGTCTCACCACCCCCGTGGTGTCCCTGGGTTCTCATGGCAGAAATCCTTGTGGCCCCATGCCAAACGTGTACCCATGCAGAACCTCCAACAATCCACCAGACTAGAATGTAGCCTAAATGCCAGCAGAGCTCCAGCAGGGAGTGCAGGGATTTCTGTGCTCCGCTTTTGCCTATGCACACAGCTGCAGAGCGCACCAAGACCCCTCAAACTCAATCAAGTCCAAGTTCGTCCACTCCATCCTTGCTGGAAGTCTGTGTGTAATTCTTGGTGCTCTGCTGGCACTGGGAATGAGGGCAGGGTTGGTGACTGGTGGAGTGAGATCCAGAGATTCACCCAAGTCTCAGAGCTGTGTAACCTCCACATTCTTCCTGTGACTCAAAAACAACACAGAGGAATAGAGAAAACTTTCCTTCCCTGCATAATTCCTTCCAAGGAGGGACTTGCTGAATACAGATAAACTCTTGTACAGGGTTTGCCCCTGCCCGTGTCTGACAGGACCTCTGCCTGTCTGCAGCAGGGGTCTGTTCTGAATCTACGTCTCTGGACGTGTGTACAAGTCACATGGATCTGGAGCTTAGGGACATGGTTTGTGGTGGGCTTGGGGCAGTTGGGTTAAAGGCTGGACTTGATGATCTTGAACGTTTTTTCCAACCTAAATGGTTCTGTGATTCTATTATTATTTCTCAGGGAGACCTCACCTTTAGCAGTGCAGCACATTGTCTTACTCAGAGCAAGTGGCTTGACAAAGTCCACGTGGCTTATTAGACCTTCAGCACAGCTGAGGTCCTGCTGGGTGGTCCCTGTAGTCCAAGCCCTGAGCAGAAACTTCAGCTGGGGTGGCATTTCAGTTACAAAATAGTTGGGCAGGGATTGAATTAAAGCTGGGAAGCGACAGTTCATATGGTGCTAAGTTAGCTGAGCTGTCAATCCTGAGAGCAGATGCTGTTTCCTTCACACCACCCGCCCTTTTCCAAAGTGCTGGTGATTTCAGCATTGCCAACACAACTTCAACCAGCAACATGAAAGGCCAGCAGGCTTGGAGGTTTTACAGCTATTTAATCTTTTCCTGAGCTCATCATGGACTTCCAGTCTAGCCCAGCACTTCTCTGGCGTCCTGGGCTGTCTTTCCAGCAGTGGTGGAGCAGTCTCTGATCCCCAGTTCTCCCTGTTCCCAAATGAGGAGCCACGTTGGCACCTAGGCTTAGGCTGTAAAAGTGTGTTACACACTTTTGGGTTTCATACACCGTGAGACAGAAATGGGCAGTATTTTCCCCAAAGAACAGGGGAGTTTCCCCAGAACCTGAAGGTCTCATCAAGCAAGAGGAATAGATGGAGAATTACAGACCAGACAGCCTGACTTTGATAATCTAAAAAATACTGGAGCAAATTATTAAACAATCACTTTATAAACTCCAGGAGGACAGAAGGCAGTTAGAAAAGGCCAACATGGACTTGTCAGGAACAAATCACATCAAACTAATCCAATTTCTTTCTCTAATGGGGTCATTGGCCTGTGGACAGAAGGAAGCAATAGATATGATATACCTTGACTTTCATAAGGCTCTTGACATAATCTGACATAGAAGTCTCCTACAGGTAGGGAAATAGGATTGAAAGGAAATCACACAGCATGGGGACAATTTAAAAAACATTAAACCTTGAATTTAATCTCAGGAATCAGTTCTGAGGCAGGGAAAGTGATTTAAGTCTCCCAAGCATCTGTCCTGGACCCAGTCCGTTGAAGGATTTCGAACTTACAGTTTAAGCAGACTGACGAAGTCAAAGCGGTACCCACACAGGCAGCACGGAAGAGCTTGGTGGGTTGATGTCGATACTGCCTCGCAAACAGAAAACACGCAAACGCCTGTGTCCCAAAAGACTCACAAGTTCAGAAGTTCTCATTCAAATATTTACTGAAATGTATCTGCAGATATTTAGGTTCTCATGAACAACAAAATTACTCGCTGATGTTGCAAGAATGGGGACACGGGTCTGTTGTCTGGCAAACCCCTCTTTTCCTTGTGAAGAGCAGGTTTCCTGACGCTGCTCTCGTGTTTCTTTTCTAGCTGTCTGACCTCACGGAGGATTATCCCAGATGTACAACCCGCATTTTACAGTGAGTGCCACATTTTCATAAGACAACTATTTTTCTCAGTCTTTTTATTAACAGCTTAGACGATGGATCTGATCGGGCACAGCTAAATGCCTAAATAAGGACATCTGCTCATTTTGAGATGCCCCAGGTAATCTCATCTGGCCTCCAGCTGCAGTTTGTCAGGTCACGGCTATCGCATGAGCCCAACGTCATGACTGTCACATGCACCAGTCTCTCCTGAGCACCCAACACATCTGAAGTAGCACCACACAACGACACTGAAGCAGCTGAATAAATCTTTCAGCTTTGTGGATAGATTCGGGGGTGGCCAGTGGTGATGCACAAACTGAGGTATGGTTAACCAAGTGGCAGCACCATTACTGATCTCGGTGTTGGAGTAGGGGTTACAAAGGTAGCTGGGCTTTGCTGCTGACATGCACTTTGCAGCTGGAGCTGTGGATCCTCAGGGCTTGTCAAGGAGGTGGCCTCTACTTGGGGGACTGTTGGTAAGAACAACAGAGACAAGATATGGCTGAAATTAAACAAGAGAATGAACAGAGGATGTAAATAGGTTATATGAGAAAAGGCTGAGGAAACTCAGCCAGCCTGTTTTCCCTAGAGAAGTGCAAAGCTGTCCAAATGAGGATGTGAGAACGGTGTAAAATATGTACTAGGTTGTTCTGAAGCAAGGAGTGTATAATTGCTCTCCATCTCCTCTTAGGGTAATTGGCCTGCTTTGCAGCAGAGGAGATTCAGGTTCAAAATTAGAAAAGTACCCAACTACCAGGATAATTTTGAGCAGGAACAGGCTAAAAGGGGGCAGGGGACTCTGTTTTCCATCAAGGAGCAGATCAATGAGTATGGGACCTCTTGCCAGGACCTGGATAGGCCAGTTTGGCCTTTTGTCTCTTAAAAGACTGTGGAGTGGAAGGGAACATCTGAGCAGCTGGCTGACCACAAATTCATCTCATGCCTGAATATGGCCAGTTGTTCACACAGCCATCATAGCCTCATATTTGGGCTGCTAACTCCTAAACAGGACGAAGATCTCTACAGGCAGAAAAAGAGGTAGTGGTCACCAGCACTACTGTGGTAGGGACAGGCATGTGTATGACAGCATGTTAAACAGAGCTGGGTCTTTGGATTGGAGAGGTGAGAAGAGTAATTATGGTGAGGTGAAGATGCACAGGGAACATGCATGCGTGCTCATCAGGGTCTGTATGACAGATTCCATTTTCTGCTCACAGCAGTGGAGCAAATGCTGTCTCAAAAGGGTTTCTCACTCTTTGTGGGTAGCAGGACAAATAGATGGAGACAATGGAAGTGTCGGTGAAGAATGGTTTAATATTCAATAGAGCAAGATCTGCTTTCCCATGTGTCTATCCCAGGCAGGTTAGAAACATAAGGTGGTCCTCATATTTCTGGTGCAAAGGGCAAGAGATGAGTGATCTTCTGTGGTAGACTGGCACGATGGAGGACATCCAGTTTTACTGAGGGCAAAGCAAAAGGTGTCTAATACTGATGATGCCTGTCAAGAGTGATCTCTAGGGAGCCGAAGACATCTGCTGAGGACACTGAGTCTGTGCAAGATAAGTTTCACAAGGATACTGTCCTCAAGAATGTTGCATCAATCTGGTCTTTGGAAAAAAATCTTCCATGACTTGAAAAGCTCTGTTGGATCAGAGCTAGCTTGAAAAACTCTCACCTGCAGGAGGCGGTTAGAGAGAGGTGCAAGCGTCAAATGCAGTGCTCTGTGCTGAACCACAAGTACTTTGCAGCCTGTAGACAGAAAGTGAAATGAGAACATAAAGGAAGAAAAAGTCCTGCCTTGCCTGCGAAGGACAGGAGGCAAAGGACACATGAAGAGATCCAATACAACCTCAGCCAGACACATTCCCTCTGAAATACGGCCAGAGTCCTTGGAGAATGACCACGTGTCAAGAGATCATCCCAAGTTATGCTGGACTTGAGGATCCTTCGTCTGCTGCTGGTCTGGTGAAGATGTCGACCATAACAGAGAGGGAAGTGATTTTGGAAGTGGTGGCAGCCACACCCCACAGTTGTTGTTGATCATTAGGTAGAAACAGCTCCAGTGGTCAGCCCAGTCCCCTGTTTTTGTGCACAAAGCAAAAGAGAAGGCTGGTCCTTCACTTTTTACTGATCGCTATCTCAGACCCGGTTTGGGGGAGGGCGCACCCAGCTCTGCTGTAAAGTAGCTTCATATTCTTCATTGGGAGGAAGGGAAGTAGCAGTGAGTCATGAAGCTTTGAAGATTACAAGATCAGCACTATAAGCAGCAGTAGGTGGAAGTGGCTGAAAATCTTCCAACTAAAAACTAAAGTTTATTATCATGAGGAATGTGGCTTTACTGAGATAAAAAAAAATGTGGAAGTAAGTATTGATCCAGAGAAAATGTTTCATTCTGAGGAAAAGACAGTTTAAATCAGTCCAAATGATAATTTTTAAACTTGTGTCTCGGTGCAATTCCTAACGCTGGCAGTGCTGAGATCCCCCATGTGTTGAGAACTCACCCCAAACCCCCTGCTTCCGTAAACACTCTATTTGACATTTTATGGAGCAGGGAGTTGCAGTTTTGAGCAGTGTCTATGCAATTGCTCATCAGGACTTGGACTGAAAATATATGGCTTCGCTCCTATCCCACTTGGTTTGGACAAGGAACCGCTGAAGGGCATGGCAAGCTTTCGACCTTTGCCATGGCCATGGGCTGTGCAGTCTGGAATCCTAAGAAAAAATCAGCAATCTGTCATTTTTCTCTTCCCCAGACCACACAGACAGGAGCCTCTTGACCCACCAACTCCTCAACACTTTGCATGCTGCCTCTTCCCTTGATGTGACCCATCAGCTCCCAGTCTTTTGCAGGCCAGACTTTATTTCATTGTATTGACTTCTTCCTCAGGTTCTGATTTTAGACTAATGTGGACAAATAATCATTCCCCTTGCAGGGGACACTGACAGTCAGCTGGGTAATTGCTGTCATTTGTACTGATAAACTGGGATGCTAAGACACCCTCATTATTAACAGCAGATATTTCTCTGGAGCAGCCCCAGCCATTTCTTACTGGTAGGAAGGAACTACAAGCTCTGCAGTCAGCACTGGGGGTGGAAGAGGCTCACAGTTTAGCACATACTTTAATTAATTACGTCATATTAATAACTGTACTTTGATGAGGTCCTACACAGTGAGAACACTTGCAGAAGTTGATGCGAACCTGATGTGGCCCACATGTACACAGCACACTCTTACCACACATGTGTTTTATTAAATGATCTTCAGATGTGAATGACAAAAAACCAGGAATAAATGCAGAAACAGAAAATAAACCATGGGCCTGTCCCTCCTGCTTGAGGTCCTGCACAGGCTACAGAGCCCGTCTCTTCTTGCCTGTTTTCCTTTGGGCTTTATGAATCTCTCATGCATGACTCTAGAGGTGTAAAACCTGCAGTATTCGTAAGGTGGGCAGAAATCCCTTCCTGTGATAATTCCAGTGATTAGGGATGCTCTGTGGTGTGTAGATTTCCGTGTCTTCCAGCTGAATGTTGAGACCCTGGACAAGAAACCCCCATCAGGCACCCGGGCCGGTTCCCAGTACCTGGAGGTTGTTCAGTCACAGGTCTGTAGGACAGATGCTCCAGGGTTCCAGTGCCCTTCCGAAGCACTGGCTCAACTGCAGATAGCACAGTGAAATCTTTGCTATCTCCAAAGCTTGACCAGCTGGGGTCACCACAGCTGGGGTCACTGCAGCAAAAGGCTGGGCTTGAGTAGCCAGCCCTGCAGAGGAGGCACAGAGGCATACTCAGGGACCCAGCATCTCTCAAGAATTGACTCACAGATTCACCGTCTCCGTCTTAACTGTACCCCGTTAGCAGCAGCATCTCCTGCTAAGTGACATCACTCAAAATATCACTTCAGTTATATCTGAGCACCTGAATGGCCTGAAGGACCCACACTCTAGTGCTGCAGTGCTCAGTAGAGGTAAGCTTCTAGAACCTAGCCAGGCATGACTGCTTCTAGGGGGTGGAGACCAAGTTGAAAATCTGCACATTAAATGCAGCTGATTTTTTTTTTTACACTTCCTCTTTAAAAAATCTGGCTCTATAAGGCAAATAAGCTGCCACCCACTTTAAACATATTGAAGCCTTCCTCTGCTGTTCCTAGGGCTACCCATTCAGTTTGAAACTAATTGATGCCTGCTCAAAAGTCTTGGTGCTTTGCATCCTCAAACACCATTTCTTATGCTTGCTAAGAAAAGTTTGCTGGTGACAGACAGGCTCCTGTCTCCCAGAGACCTGTAGAGGTCTTCACACAGTTATGGAAAGGAGCAAACCATTCAATATTTAATTGTTTTATGTTGACTCTGTGGACAGTTTTGCAATGCATTAGTTGAACAGAGTAATAGGAATCTCCCAGCTTGGTGCCTTGGTTTGCACAGCATTAGTCACACAGCGCTGGGTGCTCAGCTTCTTGCAAGGCACAGAAGCACAGAGACCCACGTGCAGCCTCTCTTTGCTGCACTCTGTGTTCACACAGACAATGGGACACCCAACCTGAAGGAGCAGCATAGAGTCATAGAATCACAGACTGGTATACGTTGAAGAGGACCTTAGAGCTCACCCAGTGCCAACCCCCTGCCATGAGCAGTGACACCTCTCACTAGACCAGGTTGCCCACAGTGGCATTCAACCTGGCCTTGAACACTTCCAGGGATGGAGCAGCCACAGCCTCTCTGGGCAACTTGTTGCAGGGCCTCAACACCTTCACGGGGAGGAATATCTTCACAAGATCTAATCTAAACCTGCCCTCTTTTACCTTGAACCCATTCGCCTTGTCCCAGCACTGGAGTCTCTTGTACAAAGTCCCTCTCCAGCTTTCCTGTAGCCCCTTCAAGTACTGGGAGCTAAAGTCCCCCTGGAACCTTCTCTTCTGCAGGCTGAGCTTCCTCAGTTCCCTCAGCCTGTCTTCACAGGACATGTTCTCCAGCCCTCTGTCCACAGGATGATCCACAGGATGACCGTCTCTACAGCAAATGACCTTGGCTAAGGGCAGCAAACTTCTGAACTTGAACAATTGGAGGCCTTTTGGAGTTTGGACAGAAGTTTCTCTGCACTGTAATCCTCTTCACTCCAGATGTATTCTTCCCACTGTATCTCCGTTCTCTTCTCGCGTCTCCCACCTCTTTGCTGAATGTCTTTCCTCTGAAGAAAAAGCCTTTCCATGCTTCAGAAAAACACAGTCATTCTCGAGGCACATTTTGATTCGCAATAAAAACCCTAACAAAACATCCTGGGGTTCTTTTCACTCTTAGAATCCCCTCCAAAAAAGGTTGGGTTTTTTGGTTGGGTTTTTTCCCAATTACAAGGTTGCTAATTGTGGTGCTTGCTCTCCTTTGGCTTTTTGAACAGAAAAAAATTCTGATGACATCCACCAGCCTTGTTATGACTTCTTAATGCTCACAAACCCTTCCCAAGAGCTGCTTCCTGCATCACCCGGTGCTGCCTGCCCACACCCAGGTCCTGATGGTGGTTTTCATGGCTATCCAGGGCTCCCAGATAACACTGAAGTCCTCAAAGCTCCTACAGCAGATTTGTCACCACCTGGGAGGTGCAGTGATTACTATCTGATACAAAAGATTTGAAACCACTTTTCGTATCGGAGACTGTTAAGGAAATTGGAAATTGATCCCAATACAATTCATCCGGGAAGCAAACGTCTAGAGTTGGAGAGAGGTGTGAGGCAACAGGCACAGTGAGACACCTCAGTCACTACTGATGAGGATTTTCTGTTTTAATTCATGTATTCTCTGTTTCCTCCAGAGGCACTGTTAATTTTCAGAGTTAGAGATGGTTTGGGACCTGACTCTTCAGAGAAACCATTTTCCCTGGGAATTGTCTCCCCCATTAGGTCTCTATACTGGTGCAAAGCTCAGCGTGGTACAACTGCATTCACAGATACCCCACAGAGTACATCTACATATGCCTTGGGTTTTCTCACATAGTCCCATCTCAGCAGTTAATCAAGAAGATCTAGCAGCTTTAGTAAAGAAGCTTTGATTTGCAAAGATGCTCTAGAAGTAGAGTCTCCTGCCGGACAAACCCACATTGGGTAGCACCTTCTTTATCAACTGAGAAGCCCATCACTGTAGACCAAGTGTCGCTTTCCATGAAGAACAGGCTTTCAAGGGAGATTTAAAGCACCCCTCAGCTATGAATATTTGATCTTTCTTTAACAGGTACCTCTGGAAATATTCATTGTACAAATATGTTAATAGCTGAAGAGAAAATGTCTGACTGCTCTCTACATATGCAACAAGAGAAACTGAAGGACACGACACACCAACCCAGGAGGAAGATTCAAATATGGCAAAACTATCCGTTATTTTCAGAGGCTGAGGTGGAAGCCTCTGCCTTTAGTAAATCAAGACAGGCACAGACACTGGGAAATGTGAACGTGTACCTACACAAATTTTCAGAGCTGCCATGTGGGTAGTGGTGCCCAGTGTGTAAGATAAGCTAGAAGAGGTGATGAGAAGGCAAAATTTGGCTTCCTGAGGCAGGGAATTTTAATGAACAAGACAAATCGCAGTAGGCTTCAGAAAGCCAGCAGAACAATAGCCCACTACCCAGCACTGAGTCCAAAGCCCAACCAACCACTGTTGACCTAACACGCAAATCTAGTGTCTGCCAAAGACAGCATCGTCAAGGAGCCAAATCAGCAAGGCCAGGTCAAAGAGCAGAACCCAAGAAAGGTGGGTCAGGAATAAATTCAGGACTTGAAAGCCAAGTTAACACACAGCAAGAGGAAGTCCTAGAAACATTTTAAATTCTTGTTGGTGGCTCAGTGCATGGATCAGGCTCCCAGCAAGACTTCTGGAAGATTGATGGCAACCAGAAGGCAGTTGCAAGCTGCTTGCCTGGGTGGGGGTAGCCAGATTCTAGATAGGGATTTTTCTGGTTGATCTGTATGGGGCTTGATTTAACCTGGTGCAGCCCTGTACTGAGCTGACGTGGGCCCCTAAAGAGCAGGCAGGGCAGTGGGCATCTCCTCACTGTTGCAAGGAAAGAAGGGAGGCTGAGTTATCAGTGGACAATCAAACCAAAGCCTTTGTTATCATTATTGTGTCGGCGGTGAGCTGAAGGAGTGTCACATCTTGTGGAGGTCACATCAACCAATGGACAGCAGCTCCTTTCTTCATCTTGGAAGGGACTGAGATTTCATCCTACCAGGATCCAGACAGCCTTGGCTGGGAGATGTACTAGGAAGGTTAAACATCCATCTGCCCTTCCTGTGCTGAACCCCATGACTCTGCTAAAGTCTGCGGCCGTATTCATCGTGCTGTAGACAAACCATGGCAGCTTGCAGCGAGCAGGGTCAGCAGTTTATCTTCCATGGCTGCACCTCTTGGACCCACTTCTACCTCTCAGACACCTGAACCAAGCTTTCAGCATCAAAGGGTCTTAGCCAGCTACCCACGTCTTTGCAATACGGAAAGAAGCAGCACAGCAAGCAAAGGACTGATAAAAGTAAGGAAAATAGTCTAACTTGAGAGCAGTTGATTTGTGCTTCTCCATGAATATTCAGATCCAGTTCCTCAAATTGCACTATGGAGCATTGCTGGAGGGAAAATAGGAAATTGGGTGGTGGAGGGGGGGCTTATTTATTGATTCATTTTAAATAGCCTTACGAGATCTTAGAAACGCTCATAACCTGTGTGTTTCCTGGTGGAGTTCTGTGACCTCTGCGGATGAACTCTTTCTGAAAAAAATGGAATTTGCCTGCTGATCCCCTGCAATAAACCCAGAGCATCCCTCAGCCTGTTTGCCAGTGCAGGAAAAAACCCCAAAACTCTTCTAAAATCGTGCACTCAGGAAAACTTGAAGGACTTTAATCTATTTAGAAAACTGAAAGGAAAACCGATCACAGGCTGTAAGTCCTCACAGAGTGAAACGATTTCTGATAGCTGGGGGCTTTCAGTCTAGCTAACAAAGACTAAGGTTCGGTAGGATCTTGGGAGCAGACAGAGTCAGAGCAGAAATAAGGTGCTGCCTGGGAACTCTGGGACAGAGCAGGTTATGAAGTGAGAAATAACTTCATGACTGCCTGGAGCACCTAAAGAGAGATTCAGACACTTTGTGAAAATTGTGCTCTTAACCCTAACCACACAGTGGGTGCAATTTTGGAGCCGTGGGGTGAATTTGGTGACTGAATCAAATTCACCCTCCACAGTCCCTTGAGGCTTCTGTATCCAGGGCATCTCCTGCAGGTGATTCATTAACTTCTCTCAGAGTCACTGGGCAGAGGGAGCTCATCTCAGCTTCCTTTGCTGCTCATTCCCCAGAGGTGTCAGTCTTTGCATAGGCTCTGGTGACTCACAAACCAGCTTAGCTGCACATCCCTAGGCAAGAGTTATGGAAGCTGGATCATCCCAGATTAGATAGTACAGACACACCTGATATTGGACTGCTCTAGTTTGCCCCAGTGAACAGCCTAGCCTGGATTTAATATTTGTCACCTCTTTTACCTGCATTCTCTTCCTTGCAAATCTGGTGACTGAGAGTGGTGGCAGAGCTTCAGAACTGTTTCTTCTGTGCAACCAATGCTGGTCTGCTACAGAATGATGGGACAGCTCCCTGCCTCAAAGAGCTCATACACTTAGTCCAAGCTTGAGTTATAGCCACCTATGAACCCTTAAATTTCCCTACTAAACAACAGAATGCGTTGGGATGGGTTAGATGAATATAAATCACTCCACATGATAGATTTCCCCTGAACAAATAGACACTTGTGCTGTAAACATGCTGGCTGATGAAGGCATCAGTGAAGGAAGGGGCTTTGCCTGCACAGTCTGTCACCCTGTCACAGGCACCAGACAAGCTCTGCCTACTCTTTGGAGCTCTGTTAGGCATGTAAGATGGTTTCTGCCCTGGGTGCATGGAGCTGTGCCCATCCATGCAGCTCAAGTCAATGTGCACAGGCAGTTTCTGCACATCTCCGTGCACATAGATGTGTGTCCTCATGCTGAAGGACTCAGAGCAGCGAACACGAGTGGGTCTTCTCCAGTCTATCACAGAATCAGAGATTTTATTAGGTTGGAAGGGACCTCAGAGACCATCTATGTGCTACCCCCTGCCATGGGCAGAAACAACTCTCACCAGACCAAGTTGCCCAGAGCCCCATCCAATCTGGCCTTGGATGCTTCCAGGGAGGGGGCAAATCATGCCAGAGCTTGGTCCCCAAAGCTAATGGGGATTGGAGTGGGTTGGTAGATTCTTCCTCTGCTCTCCCAGCAGCCACACAGGCTGTGCATAACAGAGATGCCAGGAAAGAAAGCCCCTGACTGCTGCACAACTGAATCAGAAATTTCGTTCCAGTAATTTTTATTCATTCCCTGTACTTTGAGGCTGCTTTAAAGGTTCAGGTGAAGGCTGAGCCTGCAAGTTCTGGAAAGCCACGTTGCTATTACTCAGAAATAATTTCTATCAGAACTGACCAAACAAATGTGACCCTCATTGTCTCTGGTCCTCAGCTAAGCCAGCTGCTCTCCCTCATCTCCACATTTATCCCTCTCAGCTGAATCATTTAACATTGTTCAGAACTCACTGCCCCTGCTGCATTAGTCTGTATTCTCTTGGCAAAAGCAAGGTCTCAGTTAGCCAGCCAGGGACCAACACTGTGTGCTAATTTAGGCAACCATGGGGTTCTCTGCACAGGCCCCATAGGCAGGCTCATCTTGTAGGGAAAAACATTACATGCTGAAGGCTACAAATGGGGCAGTGATTGATGGGCAGGCCAGAGCCGTGACTTCTTTCCCACCTGCCTGGTGTTCTGCCCTTTGGCCTTGGAGAAATCATCTCCTTTTTTGGTGTTTGGGTTTTTTTTTGTTGTACTAGTTACCATGCACAGCATGGGGTGGGGTGGGGAGTGAGATGCACTGAGCTTCCCACTGGTTCTGGAAACATTAAATCTGGGGCTGTGCCACTGTGCATGACCTGAATGTGTGTTTGGGATCAGATCTCAGTCTTGGAGATTCTGAGAAATTTGGGGCACTGAAGGCTAGAGCAAGAAAAGGACATCTGTGGTCAGGAAGGCTCCCGAAGCAGAAGGGAGTGTTCAGAAGGGAGCTTCACTTGACCATCTTAAAGAAGAAAAAAGGAAGTTAGTCCTATGCAGAGAATGTGTAAGGACAGAAAATACCTAGGGATAGTCCCATGACTAAATATGGGTTGGTAGACCAAGAAGACATCACAGAGGAGGGGTGATGCTCTTGCTGATTTTATATGGTGACCTTTCCAGGGTTGAGCCTTCCCTCTGGGTGTTTTTTGCTGACTTTTTGCTCCCCATTAATCTCGAAGAAGTTAGACAGCTCTAAATCCCTCTTGTCTTTCTACCATGGAATAAAACATTCCCTTCATTACAATTAGATATATATGACCCCTTGAACCTAAATTCCCTCTCTCTCTGCTGGTCAAGCAGTGTCCCAGTTTCTCCTCAAAGATCTCTATGTGATATTTAAACTTTGTTAGCCAGCCCCCGTTCCTGTTCCACATGGCTTGTTTTTCCAGCAGTATAATTCACAGTTTCAGACACATTAAGTACCAGCTGGGCAGCTCATCTTGTTAGTGGGATTATAGCTGTAATAACACTGCAACCCCTAGTTATGATAGATTTACTATCTAAATTAATAATTAGAAATTAGCACCTGTCATGAACCTGGTTTTTCTATGGCTGGTTCTTGAACGGAGAGGTTTGCCTCTGCATTTTGTCACTGGGATGAATTCCTCCTAGAGGCAGATGTGAAGAGCTGAGATAAGCATCTCTTGGCGAAGGGGACAAAGTCCTGGCGTGCTCAGCAGAGGGTGCTCAGCAGAGCTTAGATCTGCCCTTCCAGCTGCATGCAAACAGAATTGGAAAAAAGTCCTGGTGGCATTTTGGAGTGGAACAGGGCACCACTGGCTCTTGGGCAGACACTGGAATAGATTGAGGATGATATGTGTGTCCCAGAGGAGGCAGAGGAGGAGGCTAAAATGGGTTCCTTCAGGTTCTAATTCAGTTGAAAGCCTATCTCTGAACAGAACAGAGCTGTTCTTCCCTGTTTCTTGGATCCTGAGCTTGTGCTTCTGCTTGTGGCAGAAACAGGTGCAAATATCAGGACCAGCCATGTTCGGTGGCAGTTCTTCTTCCCAACTCAGTAGTTCACGAGACATTTCAGAGTCAGCCGTGATAACGTGCACCTTGGACAGTGCTCCTGAGGGTGTTTGAGGATACATGAGGTCAGGACTGATATGTACAAACTAGCTTGGATAAAATCTTCCTCCCTCCATTTGTATGCTTCAGCTCAATAACAGCCAAGCCTTTTCCAACAGCGAGGCACTCAATGCAGACCCCTCTTCTGTCAGTAGTGTCCTTTCCAGGCTACCCTGATGCTCTCAGGGCATGGATCACATGCTTAGTGGCCAATTATCAGCTGCAGGGTACGGAGCCACATGCCTCGCACAGAAATTACCATGTGACACATTGTGGGCTTGATTGGGAACAAATCAATGTTCATTGGGCTGGCTGGGTTGTTATTTTCTCCACTGCTCCACTAATACAGCGGTCTGACTGGTCTGTGTCTCTCCTCCTGACGCAGGCAGGCACCACAGCCAGTTCAAGTATGAACACTGGAGAAGCATCCTTCACCCTATGTCTTGCAAGAGTACTAGGATGAATTTAGCCAGAGTGCCCCCATCTGCACAATCCCACCTGTGCAGGAAAGGATGGAGCCTGCTGTTCAAGAGCAGTAAGGATTGCTCCATCTCACCTCAACCCCACCTCTTATTTACTATTTGTTTAAATTGAGCAGAACTTAAAAGGAATATAGGAATATTTAACTTATACCCATGAAAAATATATTCAAGAGAGAGAAATACCATCCGAGAACTGCCAAGTATCTGTCTCCCCTTTTCCTTTTAGCCAAGGCACTTCTTTGCTGACATCACTGTTGATGACAAGTGGCTTTTGCTGCCCTTTAAGAAATGGTCTGCTGCAGTGTAGCAGGAAGAAAGGACACCTCACACGTCACTTTTGAAGGTGCCCAGTGTTGGCTCTGGGTTGCTGATGACAGACAGGGACCTTCTGCAGACCGGCTGATGTCCACGTCCCAAGAGCGTATTAATTGCGATGGCAGGAAATTCTGCATGATGCAGGCTGAGCCAGCACACAGTAGTGCCTGCTCACTTCTTACACTCGGGAGAAAGGAATGAGCAAGCTGTTGCTGAGATCGCAGGAACAAGTCACCTGATACCTGTGGAAAACGAATAAAGCTGCATCTGCTTTTGCTGTTGGCATTATCATAAATAATGTTCTGAGACTGAATCCATTACCGACTCAGAGAGGACTGCTAGACCTTTAGAGGCAATCACCATCAGCTGCAAAGGACATTGCGTTCTTTTTTCTGACACCTACCTCTACAGGTTTGTTACTGTGTCTGGAAAGAGATTCTTGGGAATTGCTGGATTTTTCCAAGAAAACTTCTGATAGAAAAAATAACAGCGTTTGGATTCAGGAAATATTTTCCAGCAGCTTGTGGGACTGCCTTAAAAGAATTAAATCACTAAAATCTCGGATGGAACATGCTGGGATTTAAAAAAGAATTCCTGAGAAAGAGGTCACTGAAACTGGAGGTTTTGGGACGGGAGAAATTTCTCTTTCTGTGAAAATCTGCCTTGATGGAAATTTCCTGTTGCAGCTGCTGAATTTGTTCTCCAGAAACAGATCTGCAGGAACTTCCACCAGGTCAGAGACCACAAAGACTCCCATTTGAGAAGGAGCGGATTGCTCC
This sequence comes from Phoeniculus purpureus, assembly GCA_028565055.1. Classification (NCBI taxonomy): domain Eukaryota; kingdom Metazoa; phylum Chordata; class Aves; order Bucerotiformes; family Phoeniculidae; genus Phoeniculus; species Phoeniculus purpureus. The sequence goes on along the minus strand of JAOXOE010000776.1, from coordinate 10,740,170 downwards.
TGCTGCTGCTGAACCCAAAGCCCTCCCTGCAAGGGTTGTGCCCTCCATAAAGTCAGTTGGCCTTGTAGGAGGATCTGGAGGCTTCTCAGGCTGGTGGGGACAAAAGCACTTGGCATGAAGCACCTCTCGTGTTTGAGGTTTTCTGCTGTTATAATCAAGACACATCATGATGCTTAAGCACCACCATGGACTGATTATTGATCTCACTGTTCTGCTTGTTTAGGATGATGCTAGTTGACTCTACCTGTTGATCTCCAGGACCTGCTGCTTGCAGCCTTTGCCTGCACTGGGCAGACTGCAGGGAGATCTTTTCACACCTTGTCTAATCTTGCCTGCAGTTTAGCCCCCCAGGCCAGAGCTAACAATGGAAAAATGGTAATTGCTGCAGAGCTTCAGTTCCTTTCTTAAGCTCTCAGAGAAGGGGATTTACCCAATTTGAACTTTTTCACTAACTACTGCTTCTCCCCTGATTATAGAAATGGAGTGGGTGGCAAAAGACACCATCCACGGGCAGGAAGGTTGAGAAATCAGGGGAAAGATGGAACTAACCTGATGAGCTCCCAGCTTGGCATCTGCCTGTCCCTCCTACAGGTTCACTGCAGATGCAGGGCTAGAGCCAGTCTTACCCACACCAGAAAGAGATCACAGCCTTGCTGGGACTTGAACATGGCATTTGATAGGATCAGGATTTTAACCAGAGTCTACAAGTTGTCTCAGCAGTACACAGCTCAGTGCTGCTGAATAAACATGCGGCACATTAGCTGGGCATGTCTTCACTGCGGAGGTCAGGACTCTCACCACTGGGAAAAATGGGGATTTTGCTGACGGAGCTTTCTTAGGAAAGAGTCTCTGATTTCACAGCTGGGCAAAAGAAGTGGAGAGAAATCCACAAGTGCTTTTTTTGGAGAGGTAGCTTCTGGTCTTGGTCACCTTTATTCAGCATCATTGCTAATAGTTTTGTTACAGTATTCAAGCACAATTCCATGAAATTCCCAGGGACTTCTGCAGGCAGTGCATTTTGACCTGACAGTTCTTCATGTCTCTGTTGATGTCCAGGAAGAAAATAGTGAGTCATAGAATTGTTTATGTTGGAAAAGGCCTTTACCCAAGGAAAAGGTTATGATGGAGAAGACCATGAACCCAACTGTCCCGACCCATCACTAAACCCTGTCCCCAAGCACCAGTTCTCCATAACTGTTAGACATGTCTGGAGATGGTGATTCAACCCCCTCCCTGGGCAGCCTGTTCCAAGGCCTGATGGCCCTTTCCAGGAAGAAGTATTTCAATAAAGAAATTTTCCTTGGTGTCTCACCCAAACTTACCCTGTTCAACTGCAGGCCATTTCCTCTTGGCATTGTTCCTTGTGAGAAGAGACCAACACCCAGCTCTCTACAAGGCACAGAAGCTTCACGGAGCAGTTAGTAGCAGAGAGGATATAGAAATGCTGCACATCCCATTGAATTGCCAGGAAGATTAGTCATAACCTAATGCAACTAAATGAAAAGTTCACTAAAAAGTAGGGAGAGTAAAACACGGGAGGAACAAACACAATGTAATGGGAGCATTTCATCAGGCCCCTGTGCAGATGTTAGACATCACAATGAGACGACGCATAGAAACTAGTTTTATGATGAGAATTTCCTAGAGCCAATGCTCAAAGATCCCATCAGAAAAGAAGAAATTCTTTATTTAATCCTGAGTATCGAAACGATATTGTTCCAGATGCAGTCATCAAAGAGTGACTCTGTAATGATGATCATTATGTACCTGTATTTGTACAGCTTTGTGGGAGCGAGAAAGCCACGGGTGAGAAATCCGCTTTAATAAAGTCTTGCTTAAGAAGGGCATGAAGAAGTAATGACACAAAAAATGAGAGCTCTTGCTAAGGGAAAGTAAAAGGAGCAGCAGAAACGGTGAAGTATTTTGGGTCACTTGAGCCTATTTAGAGAATCAGTGTCAGAAGTATGTGGTAATGGAACACCATCCACGGTAAAAGACACAAACAGTCCTAAAATAGGGAACACCAGTTAAACAGCAGCATAAAAGGAACTATCAGAGTTAAATGGGAATTCTTGTAAAAGATTAAGTCATTTCAAAGAGATGAAAATACAGAAGAGCTCCACAGCTATAACTGTAAGGCAAGCAAGCTTCTGGGAGACAACCTGCTGAAGAATGAAAGCTTGAAATAAAAGATGTTTTTCCCTAATACAGTATAAGGATGCCTATCAGAAAATTGCTCAAATTGCTTAAAAGGAGCTCTCCAGGAAGAAAAGGGTCTCAGAAGAGAGGAAAGGTTATCTTCTTTGCTTTGGTGCTTGCTGTGGAGAGCTTAGGACAGACTTTTTGTTACAGGGGGCAAGTTAAGACCAACTCCTTAAGTCAGAACTTAAGGAGAAGGAGTTTAAAGAAAGGATAAAATGAACGGTGGAAATGAGCAGAACAGATGGCACTCACCCAAGAGGTTTCAAGGAATGCAGAAATGAGATTGCTGAACTACCCGTGTTGTGCAAAGTATTGCTTAAATCAATCCCAATATTACAGCAACGAAAGACAACAAATGAGGAAGCAGCTCTTAAAGGAAACTCAGAAGCATCTGGAGAAATACAGACTTGATCACAGACTGGTGAGACTTGTCAGAAAGAATATTGAAATAGTGATGTCTTGCTTCAAATATATGAGAGATCTTTGAAGGATTTAATGGGAGCGTAGGAGATAAAGCCAGATGATGGATTTTTCTTTCTAAAAATCTTCAGTGAGGTCCCTTCACTAAAAACATTTAAGGAAACACCTCTGTCCTGAGGGAGGTGGGATGCTGCTTGTGAATTTATGAGCGGATGAGAGACATGACGAGCTTTCATGAGGAATGGAAAATGTCAGTAGATTTTCCCAAGGACCTGGCCTCAACCCTGTGCCTCTTTACTTCTTCACCAGGGAGTTTCTGACATTTTGGCAAGGACTGGTTCTCGGGGGGGGGGGGGGGGGGGGGGGGGGGGGGGGGGGGGGGGGGGG
>JAOXOE010000776.1:10718513-10737061 GCA_028565055.1 Phoeniculus purpureus | reverse complement strand
ACCTGCCTGGATATGTTCCTGTGTAACTTGGTCTAGGTGATCCTGCTGTGGCAGGGGGATTGGACTAGATGATCTTTCGAGTTCTCTTCCAATCCCTGATGTTCTGTGATACTGTGATTCTGTGACTGCACCAGGCACCCAGGGGAGAAAGGATACTGTGCCCAGATGGTCCCTGTAGAGCCTCTAGTGGTTTGTATTCAGCTTCTCAGGAACAATATCCCTCATGCCTGTCCCTAACTCATGTGCTCAAGAACCCTTCCAGGTTCAGATGTGTGACCTGGGGACATTCCAGTAGTCTCATGACAGCGTGAGAGGTTTGAAGTAATTAACCCCTCCTCCTCTTTCTGGCCCTTTCAAAGACCAGGCAGAAGCTAGTGCAGTCTGCTGAAGTTCATTGTTTGAATGTTCAGACAACACAACGTATGAGGGTTGTAGGATGCACTCGACTGCTCAGCATGGACACAACCTTGAGACCTGATGTGAAAAACTGAGAGGCACACATTGTTCTTTTCCTCCTTACACAAAGTGGCCACTTTCCTCTCCTTTTGGCTGCACAGGGTGATCTGTTGGATTTTTCACTACTAACACATGCAGGCACACACCTAACAGGCAGCTATTGTTCTGCTGTCAGTCTGGACGTGTGCTTCGAAGTGAAGTCTTTCAGGCTTGTTACAGATTCAGACATGTCTCCATCTGGATATTGCCTGCGGTCTTGGAAATAATCATGTCTTTCAGTAAGAACATAATTCTTAGGTGAACAAAAATCACTCAGCACTTTAATGAGACCATTACATTTACTTTCAAATGTCTTACCCTCTTCCACAAGGTCCTTCAGTAGGAGAAACAGCTTTGATGCACCTCCTAATAGAAACATGTCATGGGCATTCTGTTACGGATTCATTTCACTGGGTACTCTGCCTCCCATCAAAATCTGCAGTTTCACCAGAACTCTGCTCATAGTTCTTCTGAAGGAGGTCTGGGCTCTTCTTCTGATCCCATTCCTGGGACATCCTCCTTCTATGGTCCCTGAAGGACTAGAGGAAGAGGCCATTAAAATAGCACCTTTTCTGCACCAAAACTATCACATTCCTAAAAAAGAGACTAATTTAAACTTCACTGGCAAAGAGGGAGCCTTCTTGAACAGCTCTGTCCAAAGAGTGGCACCACAGGAGGACCATAGTACCTTGCTCCAACCCTAGAGTCACCAATTAACCCTTTGAAGATCCAGCTTCTTTTTCACAGCTGCAAATGATTCCTGATAATCAGATTATTTTTCCATGCATAAATTTAATCCTATTACTTCTAATTATGCCCAGTGTGCAATGCTAAACAAATCCCATCTTTTGTTACAGATACCCTCCAAGAAACTTATTATGTTCCATCTCAAGTCGTTATGCATAAGTATCTCTTTTAATCATTCCTTGCATTCAGCCCCTCCAGACCTCAATTATTTCTGCTCGCTCTTAATGCGTTGCGATGATTTCACTACTGAATGGACTACAACTACTTCACGGGCTGTTATAGCCCCTAAATAGATAACCAGAGGTCATTAAATGCTTTTCCGGTAGCTGTTTCGCAGACGATACTTTTGTTTTTTCTACAGCCATACTGCAGCGCACCCGGCAGACCTTTTTCTTTGGAGTGGGGATGATTTTAATCATAACGCAGCGAGCCTCGATGCGATAATTATTGACAAAACTATTTGTGTTGTGCTTATCGGTGTTTTGTCACTAAAGAGTCCACTTCCATAATTGCTGGTGCTTTATTACAAACATCACATTTTTCTGCTGAAGACTTTGGCAGTAGGACATCTTTTTAGGGTTCCTTGCAGAACAGAGCTCCTTAGGAGAATAAACAAGTGAGGAAGGAAGGACTTTCAAGCCATTTTTCCTGAAAAGGGTGATGGGGATGATTCCATGCTGTAGAGCACCCACCCATTATCAGGGGGTTTCAGCTTTGCCCCTACAGTGACAAAATTCTGCTGTCAGCTTTCAGAGTACTGTGATGCAATTCACTGTCTGCTGTCCATCCTTATTTTAAGGTGGTTATTGTGAGGCATGAGGACAATAGAAATGCTCACAAAGACAGGAAGACCCTAAAGCTGGAAGTGAGTGAGGAGTGAACAAGGGCTCGAGAGCTTGCTTGAGTGTGTGCACACAGGCATGAAAGCACTGAGAAAGCCTCTTTGGCCAACAAACATTTTTGGTGAGAAATCCCAAGTCCTACAGGGTTTCACGTTTCTTGACAGAGCACCTTTTATTTTTACTGCAAAACACCTTGAGAGTGCTCAGAAACTCCTTGTCGCTGCTCACAACAGCACTTGTCTCAGACCCTAAAACAAACGTGCTGCAAAGTGCTGGCTGGCATGGCTGGCTGTACCTACCGCTGCTGCTGTCTACAATGTGTGTCACCATTTCCACAGGACACAGTAAGATGCCACCAGTACCACACATGAATAATTACTTGGTACCAGGAAGTTACCCAAGTAAGGGAAAAAGAGGCAAAAAATAGCCCCTTAGTGGTCTGGGTTTGGAACCTGCCATCATGAGTGTCTTTGAGTCTGCCAGACGTGGTGGTTAGAACAGCAAACCGGCTGGTGTCCCACATCACCTCCACAGTCCTCTGGGATTCTGTCACTGCCAGAAAAGCTTTGACAACACATCCACAGCCCAAATATATGGGCTATTTATGGGTGAGATTTACAAGGCAGGTACTTGCACAGGATCACAGCAACTTGTCCCTTGAACCTGTATTTACTTGCCCTATGAAGTGCTCGAATTACAGAATGGGTTTTCCTGGGAAACATTGCTGCTCCCCAGTTTGTGGTGGTTTGTCTCTTTAGCCGTGGCCTTTCCCTGACCATTCAAGAGCCAGACTTCCACTCAGACCTATCTTCCAGTGTTTCTGTAACAGTTAGAGTCCACCTGTCTTCATGTAGCCCACTGGTAATGCCTAGACACAACATTTCCTCTCTTATTTTACACCAAGCTCTCTCAGATGGCCTCTGTCAACGTCTTGTTAGATGAAGTGACACGGAAACATTGGTTGGAAAGAACTATTGGGGATCTCCATTCCATCGTGTCAGTCTTTACATGACTATTTCCAAACAACAGGTCCACCCTCAAGATGTGAAATGCTTCCAGCCATCGGATCACTTCCATGATTAGGAAAATAGCTGCACCATTTTCCTAATGGCCCAACTGAAGATCCCAGTCTATGACTGTTTCTCCTCTTTTTTCACTGTCTGCCACTGTTTGGTATAGGATTGCTGCAGCATATTTGTAACTGCTTTTAGAGTGTTTGCAGGGTGCAGTGATGCAAATGCAATACAACTCAGAGGCATTTTGAGTTTTTCTCCAGAAGGACCTCTCCACGGGTTAGCTGAGGACTAGCTAGAACCAGGAACGTCAGGCAGAATAGCCAAGTCTAGGTCATTCTTGGTCTAGCTTGTCCTAGCTGTCTTGTTGAAAAAGCAGTGAAAATTCCTGGATCAGAATAGTTACGTTTTCTTCAGATGGTTCCACAATGTCTATCAGTAGAGACTGAACCAGTGGATTGCCACATGCCCCAAGTCTTGTCCTCTGAACATGGCACAATCTCTTGCCAAATTTATCTTCTTTCCTGGGGATTCCTTTGTATTCAGTGATTTCTCCTGATGCTTCAGAAAAAAAAGCTTTAAAGTCTCATTTTGATTTGTTTAAATCTGGATTAGATTAATTTCGTTTTGAGATGGGTTCAGTGGAAGAGTCTATTAAAAAATTAGGAGCAAAAGAAAACATCTGAATTGCAACGGCGGCATGAAAGCATGAAGGCTCTTGTCAAAACCTTGATACAAAGGACAACGCTGTGCTTCATTGTCAAAGGGAGATAATTGAAAATAGCATTGAGTCATGTCGTCACAGAACTCCAGAGCTCAGAGAAAGTTCAGAAGGGGTTGATTTCTGTAGCAAATTATTTTCATTGTTGGAAAACCTGCTTGAACTGAAATTTGATCTTCCTTTAGAAATACTAAAAGCTTTAGAATACCATACAAACCCACTCCACAAATTGATATTTCAGAGGCTTCTTTTCTCTATAGTCCTTCGTACATTTCCCTCTAAGTAGAGCAGACAGAATTTGGTCTTGTTAGGAGAAATCCACGTACTCAGGACAAAACCCCCGTGTATTTGTTGATGCTGCTACAGCAACAATGCAGTTGTTGAAATGCTTCCATTTGAATAAGTCTGCTTTCATTCTAGACCTACAACAATGCCAGATCATATTTAGTTATATGGCTAACAAGAAATTGTGTGCGCTAGCCACCTCCACATGGTAGGTTGGCCTAATTATTCCTGCCTTGACACCACTGACTGCTAAGGCACGCAGTAGTCTGCTTTTCAAGAAAGTTTAGGGCAGTAATAGCAGGCTAGGAAATGTGAACCTTTTTAGAGCAGAAACTGAGGTTGTAGAGAGGCTTTAAACAAACTGTCACACAATCACAGGTTTGGTAAAGGCTCATCTTCGAAAAAGGTTTCCAACCCTAACAAGACTTTAATAAACTGAGAGGGAAGGTGATATTTCTGTCACTGATGTTTCTAAGCTACAGCTTGAACAACTATCAGTCAGAAATCATTTAACACAGAACTCACTCAGTCCTGGGTCAGCAGGATGGCTGAGGGACCTCTTCTGCTCCCTTTGTGCTTGGTTTTCTAAGCCCTAGATTTGTGCTTCATGAGTAGTGAAAACAGACAATGATCAGTGAGTGCGATAGGGTAACACGGACCATCAGTTGGCTGACTCAGAAGCAGCTGGACTCCAGAAAATGGTAAAAGTGTGTGTGCAAGGCATGTGCCATGGTTTCATTGCAGCTTGTTGGTCTCAGCACAAGTATCCTGGTGCTGGATAAAAAGAAGTCAAGGGAAGTGATTCCCTCCTCTGCGCTTGTGAGACCTCGCCTGGAGTACTATGTCCAATCAAAGAAGGACAGGTAATTGTTGGAATGGGGCCAGAGGAGGCCACAAGGATGATCAGAGAGGTGAAACCCTTCTACTATGCAGACAGGCTGAGGAAATTGGGGTTGTTCAGCCTGTGGAAGAGAAGGCTCTGTGGGGACTTTAGAGCAGCTTCCAGTATCTGAAGGGGCTACAGGAGTGAAGGAGAGGGATTTTTTACAAGGGACTCTAATGATAGGACAAGGGGATGGTTTCAAGCTGAAAGAGGGGAGATTGAGATGAGATTTTAGGAAGAAATTCCTGGAAAAAACTGCAACAGATTGCACAAGGAAGTTGTGGCTGCTCCATCCCTGGAAGTGTTCAAAGCCAGGCTGGATGTGGCTGTGGGCAACCTGGCAGCATTTTGTATCAGATAATGAATGAATTTTGAGTGAGTTATTAGCTTAATACTCAGGCTGGAAAATTAATGTGCATCTTTAAGGCTGAACATCGCAAAACAAAACTAAACCGACAAAGAATTCTGTATTGTAACATGTCTACAAAACTCATGGTGCTCATAGAGGGGTGATTGGCAAAAAGCTGGAGGGGTAAATCCATTGACAGAACAATACTGGGAAGAATTAAACCTGGATGAGTCCCCTGTTGGTCAGGAGTCTGTTGGTCAATATCTAGGAACAGCACTTGTCTAGAAGAACAGGATGTGCTCCTAGAGGTTCAGAGAAAGGCTTCTCCTTTTAAGAGCAGAAGAACATCCAGGAGACACAGATGAAGAAATCATCTTCAGGAAGAAGGGTTGTGTTTCCATACTAGTAAGGTTTCTACTCACCACTGGCAGAAGCAGCATTTTTACTGGAGAAGGCAACAACTGGAGAGAGCCAGGTTGTAAGAAAATTATCAGTGAAATAGGAAATTGCCTGAGATCTTTGTGGTTCTTTGCAAACCAGAAGATTTGTAGGTAAAAGTATGGCTTCAGACAGCCTGTGACCTCAAACTTTCTCCATCTGGAGTTTATCAGAAAGCCATGACTTGTCTGTGACTTTGTTGGCATGGGACCTCCTTAAAACGGGAACAAAGGAAGAGGAGCAAATGCTGGGGCCTGGAGCACGACTGGTGGGAAGAGATGCTGCTCTTTAGCACGTTGTCATGCCAGCAGTGGTGAGAATACAGATGATTCTGCTTTTAATCATTTTAAACACCACAGCTTTTTTGTGAGGTGCTGCAATTCATGCTTTGCCTGCCTAGCTCTGATCACATCCTGTGATGACTTGTGATGATACCAGAGCCGCAGAGACGAAGGTTGGTACCTGACTGAGCTGTGCGGCTCATCCATGTGTCTCATGGAGAAGAGAAACATCAGAAATGCTGAAGGGATGCAGCAAGCATAGCTGTCTCTGCCTTGACTCTGGAGCTGCTGGAGCTGTGCTGCAGTTGTGTTCCTCCTCTCACTCTTCAACCAACACAACAAGAGAACAGCTGTATTTTCATGTCATCTCTTGAGGCTCTTCCACATCTCTCCGCATACTGTCGCAGAGACACAGATTAGTTTGTTTACAGCATTCCATCGACTGAGTGTGTTCTCTGCTCAGGTTTTTTATTATGATATTTTATTTTTATTGCTCACCACATGATCTGTTTGCTTGGATTAACTTGATTCTGAGGTTTCATAATCTGATCAAGGCTCAGAAGGAAGTTATCAGAAGCCCCCTTGTAACAAGATGCCTGCACTACTGAGCACCAGCCACATTTGCTCCGTGAGCCTCCTTCTTTCCCACGGCCTTTCTTTGGAACTAAAAATGGCTGATGAACTTCTGGACAACTGGACACTGAAAAGGATCAGGCACGCAGGACTTAATGTCTGAGGACTAGTTTCTTATTGAATCGTTTAGGTTGGAAAACACATTCAAGCTTATCCAGTTCAACCCAACCCAACACTAAACCCTGTCCCTGAGCTCCAGATTTCCACAACTGTGAAACACAGCCAGGGATGGCAATGCAAACCCCTCCCTGGGCAGCCTGTTCCAAGGCTCCCCACTTCTCTCCACCCTCCTGGCAGGCAGCTGCAGACAGCAAGAAGGTCTCCCCTTAGCCTCCTCCTTCTCCAGCTTAACCAACCCCAGCTCCCTCAGCTGCTTCTCACCAGGTTTGCCCTCCAGACCCTTCCCTAACCCCTTTGCCCTTCTCTGGGCCCACTCCAAACCCTCAAGATCCTTCTTGTATGAGGTGCCCAGAACTGCCCCCAGTACTCAAGGAGAGGCCTCACCAGTGCCCAGTACAGGGTTGAGAATCACTTGCCTACTCTTGTTGGCACCACTATTGCTGATACAAGTCAGGATGCCATTGGCCTTCTTGGGCACCCTGCTGGCTCCTGCTCAGCCAGGTGACGATCAGTGAATTCTGTCTTTCTGTCCAGCAGCTTTCCAGCTGCTCTCCATCAAGCCTGTAGCACTGCACTGGGTTGTGGTGACTCAAGTGCAAGACGCAGCACTCAGACTTGCTGGACTCTTGCAATTGATCTTGACCCAGCCTGTCTTTCAAGGACAAGGACCTGCCTGTCCCTGGGCGGGTACGAGTAACGGGTCAGTGGGTCTGAGTGGGCTGGATTGAGCAGGTGGAAATGGCTCTGCCTGCCTATGAGCATCAGAGGTGCTCCTGTCTGTCTGTGGTTGGGAAGGAAACCGTCTCATGTTGTGCAACATTTGTGATCTTGCAGGCAGCACATTTTGTTGGGTTGCTGTACTGGTCTCACCTCTGCTCATTTATACAGGTCAATATGCACTTGTCTCATGATCCTGTCTTTGTGCAACATGAAGTATAAGAGGTTTCTTTTCTTTCAATAGATCCATGGAATCACTTCATGTCTACCGTTTTCTTGAGCAGTGCAGCTTTGGTTCAGAAAGTCCCTGGATGCTGATTGCCAAAAGGAATCCCAGGTGACTGTGATCCTTACTTGCTCTACTTTTTGCACTTGAAGTGTTTGCTTAGTAAAATCATGTTTGAAGTGAGTGGTCTTAGGGTATCTCAGTGGTTGTCCAGCGTTCATCTGAGTGACAACACGTGCACCAAGTTCTGGCAAGAGGGAGCCAGCAGAGGTGAAGGCATTACATTTGCATCTTTCATTAGTACTTCACTTTTACCTTCAGCAGCTTTATTTGACTAACTGGATGCAAGCGGGTAAAGAGCTCAATAATTCTTTTTTTCACTCACACCAGCAACTGGCAAATTGCAGGAAAGATGAGTCCATAGCCAGATGTTAGCCAGGAAATAAATTTGCCCTTCAGTAAGGGGACTTCTAGCTATTGTGTTCAACACTGAACTTGCATCAGAATGATGCCCGAAATAATATTAGGTCTTTTTCTGGCGATATTCTCAGAAAAAGTCAAGGGAGGAGTTGACCGAGAGCTCAAACATCCCAGGGCTTTTTATTACAATAACAAGACTTGCAAATTTCCACATGAACCTCATGAAATTAGCTGTCTCTTGGCCAACTGGTTCTGGGCTTCATCCTCCATCTGTTGAAGAATTTCAAAGGGATGTAGATGCCTAAAGAAGCAGAGATACGAGGAAGTTTCTATAACCTCGGAAGCCTCTGCAACCCAGTAAGCTGCTTAGAAGAGGTTGATAGCAACTCCTGAATGATGGAAGTGTGGTTTTTCACAATTTTCTGAGCTCCAAGACCTGGTGTGGGTATTTGGTCTTCACCTCAGAAAATACCTGTCTTGCAGACATAACACTTGCTCTTACCAAGAACACCCATCACGGAAGCTGCAATTCATTTTGGATGAAGAGAGGTCTCCAAAACTTGTGGTTCAGCAAGATAAAAAGTTACAGCACCCTGGATTGCTCAGGCTGGACAGATAGACATTCAGAAACACTGCGTCTTCCTGCAGCTGGTACAAAGGCTGGATTAAACGCAGTGCTGACCTGTAGGGATGATTCTAAGTAGAGGAATGTTATGACTAGTCCTCCTTAAATCTGCTGTCTTCTCCCAAGAGTTGCTGCAATGGCTGTGCAATGAGACACCCTGCATCTAAAGAAAGATGAAGCAAAAAATGAGGAGGATGGAGATGGTTAAACACTGGAGCAGGGGTCAAGAGGAGCTGTAGAAATCTCCGTTCTTGGAGATACTTGAACATTGACTGGGCAACACACTGAGCAAAGTAATGTAGCTTTGAAGATGCCCCTGTCCTGAGTGGAAGGTCAGACCAGGCAACCTCCAGAGGTCCCTTCCAACAAGAGTTACTCTTTGACTTTATGAAAAGCAAAAAGGCAGCCACCCAGCAAGGCCTCTCCTAAAGGCACTAAAGGCAGAAGTCTTGCTGCAGCTTTTGTAAGAGCACCAGCCTGCTTCTGAGGAAAAAGACCTACAAAGCAGCCATTAAAAGAGAGAAGCACACACAGAAGTGCTGCTGCCTGCAAGAGGAGGAGCACTCAGTCAAGGATGACAGCCTTGGAGTCCTGCTCAGAAAACCATTAATTTCCTGTTCATCCAACGAGGCAAAGGAACCTTCCGTAGCTCAGCTCTGCACAGTCCTTGTCTGAAGAAGTCCCTGTCTCCATTCTCATTTTCCTTTTATTTGTCTAAATGTCTGCTAATTGCAGAGACATCTGCTTTCAGCAGAGGATGAACAAACGAGTTTCAAAGGCAGCTTGCTTGGTGCCAGCAGCAGCTGCTGGTCAAACAAGAGATCCCAAGTTTATCCCTCTGTGCTTTTCTATTGGAGAAATATTATTGTTAGAAATTCTCTTCTTACTAAGCACCAATGCTGATGCCAAATCTGTTTGATCCTGCATATTAACATCAGCCTCTAAACACAAACCTGTTGAGCGCTTCAGAAAGCAGTGCTCTGGCTCTCCTAGCTGGTGATGCATCATGTCCTTTTCTCCCCTGCACTGAGGCAGTGACAGGGGAACTCAGCTGGACTTCAAGTCCTGTTGGAATATCCCATCCATGTGTGCAAAAAGATGCAGCAGACAAACTCCAATTTTCTCTCTGCTAGCAGAGGCTACTGAAGTGTTGCAAAGAACAGCTTTCTGTTAAAAACTGTTTTCTGATAAAATATTTGGGAGGAATTTTAAACACTATCCAAGTTGTATGTTTTTAGAATTTTATCAGTCTTTTTTTGTCCCAGTTTGCTGTCTTGTAACAAAACAACACCTTTTGCCCATGCACATCTTTCTTTCAAGCAGAAAATGGGATTTCTTTACAATTCTGTGCATTAATCATGATAGGATTGATGTAAAAATAAGGTGGCAGATGTGATGTGAACAGCAATGGTGTCTGTTTTGAACCCTGCAAAATGGAAAAGGAGTTATCATTTCATATTTATTGGATGAAAAGTTACTTTGCAGTTATCAGACAAGCGAGGGTGGGTGGATCCAGAGAAGCCTGTCCATCATTCAGAACGGTGAAGACAAAAATCAAGGCTGCTACTTTTTGGGTTCCTTGCTTAGTGGTGTGCACGACGATGCAGAAGAGTTGTGAATGCTGCTGGGATGGAGTGGGGGTGCTGAGAGGATGTTCAGAGGGGCTACGCGCAGCCCTGGGGACAGACTAGATTCTCTAGAAGCAGAACAAGTAGCAGAGAAGCATTGGCAAGAATGGTCCCTGCAGGGTCAGTTCGTTCTTAGCAAATACTCCCACAAAACCTATCTGAAACTACTGGGTCTGACCTGAACGGCTCCAGGTGGCTCTCAGGCTGCTGCCAGTCCCATTTCACTGATAACAGCTCCCTTGTCCCAGCAGCTAAATCATCCCTTGAGTTGACTCACCAAGGAATCCTTTCTGCTGTAGTGTCTTCACCAATCCTCCTCCTACGTGTAAGTGTAGGAGCTTGCTCTCCTCCCCTGCCTATCGTACAGCTCAAAGGACCCCAGTGTGAGACAGTGATTCCTAAGCAACGTTTTCTTTCATAGGCATTTGCTGTGTGTCACAGCTCAAGAGATGGTAGCTCTGGTAGACAGGCAGGCCAGCAATCTGTCTGCAGAGAAACTTTGATCAGAGCCCAGACCTCCTCAGTCTCCAGCATCAGTCTGCATCTTCACCACCTACAGAAGAAAGAGGTCTATTATTTCCAGAACTAAATGGGTCACATGTAGCTTACGCTAACCCACCCAATGCTGCGTGTCCTTCAGCTCCTCTAGACTGAGCTTCCCTTTACTCTAAGGACAGATCCTCCCCACAGCAACAGCCTAATGTGCTCTGTTGCACTGCTGGAGATTGCTTCTTCCCACCTATGGGTTCCATTCTACGTAGAAAATATGAATTCCCAGTAGCCAGGGACAGTCTGCAATGCATTTATATCACTGGCCTTTCTTCCACGCCATGGCTTAATGACTGATGGGTCCTCTTCCAGCACTACCACGCTGCATTTACATCACAAACAGATTAGACTCAGGATGCTTGGAGACTCACTGATGTTTCTTAAAATCAGCCATCCTAAAGAAACTATGAGAGAAAGCACAGATCTAGGGATGGCTGTGGACAGGCTGCAAAAGGAGCTGTTGATAAGGAACTATAAATACAGTGTTGGCCCTCTGCCACCAGACAAATGGTACCGTGTGGTTGCTGAGCCTTGAAAATTACCACAATCTTGATAACCCCTTTCCATCCCCCGAGGATCTTAACTTTAAGTTTCCACATTTAAAGCCCTTCTCTGAAACAGTTCCTCTGCTCAGCCTTCCCCCCTGCTTTCAACACTGCTCTCTGCTGTCTTTATCTTTACTTTCAAACAAAGCAAAGGGTAAGCTTAACCCTTACAGTTCTGCTCTTTCAACCCTTCAGGTGGACACAGCAAGGCAGCCCTGCAGAGGAGGGGCTCTGCTGTGGGTGAGGGTCTGTCCTGAGCTGTCTGTGCCAGGAGTTGAATCTGACAGAGGGCTGGCACCCTGGGCTGTGGTTGTGCTTTCCAATGGTTCCTTTCATTATATGATGGGATCTCACGTCACAGATTTGCATCCAAAAGTGACACCTACTGCACATTGACACTGTTCAGACAGTGTTTAGGTGATATTTGAGTCTTCTGCTTCTACCTCCTCTGTAATTGCTGTGAAGTCTTCCAGCAGTCTTTTAAATGAGGAAGAGATCAAAACCATACAGATTATAAAATAATGAGCCCTTAGGAAACATCAGCCTTCAGCGCTGAACACGGGTCCAGCTGGTGCAGAGCTGGGTTATTTGCGAGCACTTTTGCTGCTTTTTTTGTGACAAATGTGGAGGGCAGAAGGAGAGGAGTGGGAAGGGGTGGCCATTATGGAAAAACACTTAAATACACAGCCACAACAGGTCCCAGTCCTGGGCCGTGCTGAGACTGTTCTGGACAGCAGTGCCTGTTGACCAGCTTTGCTTCTTGGCCCTCCCAAGTTAGCTTTCAGTGCTAAATAAAAAGCTCTCTGACCTTGTGTGCTTCAGCTCTCTTAAAGAGAGCTTAAAACACTTCTACAGCTATGGGTTGCCTTAAAAAAACCAAACAAGAAAACCAAAACAAAAATTGTCAGGAAATGTCCTCCTTTAAAGAGCAGGGGAGACCAGATCCTCTGGGGTGGTTGCTATCTAGTTACAGTACCTCAAGGCATGAGTAGAAGATACTCAGGTAGAGCAACTGCCTTCGTTGTGTGAATCTTGGTCTAAGACAAAGCTTTTAAAGTCCTTATGGTGCTAAGGCTCCTGGCTGCAGCACAGGTCAGAGACTATCAGGCTGATTTAATCTTAAAATATTCCAGGCAATGAAAAGAATAGACCCCCAAGTTCCTCTCCTGGAACTCATCATAGTTCTGAGTATCGAGAAGAAAAACACACTCAGCAGGGACTATAATTAGACCAAAGCATTAGAAGAAAAGGAGTGAAAATTGCTCTGTCAACCTCAGTTCTGTTTAGGCTGCTTCTGCTTTCCCCATAATGTGCTTTGTCAGAAATACTACTCTGGGCTTATAATGGCTGCGGAGTCTAATGCTGATAACACCACCGATGCTTTCCCCTGGAGTCACGCTGAAATTAGAGGTTCAGTGTTATCTCTAATAGGAAAACTATCTTCCATTACCTGGGAACTGCCCCATCACCAGCAGGAAAACGAAATGACACTCAATTCTCATTTTTTCGATGAAACAGTAACACTCCTCTTCTGTGCACTTGGGTTCATCAAACAGGGCACTTTTCAAAAGGGCCACTCAGTCCATGTTCAAAACCGTGTGCAGCAACACTCGCTTTCCTTCTTCACCTCTGGCAGCAGAACGATGCAACTTCTTCACTTCACAGACCAGTCTCGGGCATATCCCGAGGAGAATCTGGATATTGTGAGCCACAGTGCTTTGCCCTGATGAGGCACCAAGCAGGATGGATGTGGATGTTCCATGCTGCAAGTTCCACCGGTCGCGTGGCATTCCTACGGGTATTTTTCTCACTAAGCAGACAGCCGGGAGTCACTGACTTGCAGCCAGGCACACAGTCCCATGCTCTAGGCACTACGCTACATTTTTTCCCCCACTTTGTGGGTACCTGACAGCTGGCAACTTCCTTTGGCACATTTCAGATATTTGGGGAAATTTCCTGAAAGCTGTAGTGGGTAACTGAACCCTGGCAGAGGTGCTTTCTAACAGCTGGAGCAGTTGCCTCGGCAGTCTGCTGAGCTGGGCTCCAGTATTTACACTAAAATATTCTGCTGCAGTGGATCTTGGTGTTTACAATATTTTGCTCCTTCCTTACCTGCAGATATAATTCACTTAATGAAGACAATCACTGTACATCATAGAGTTGTAATACCAGGTTTGATTTGTGGTGCTCTCTCTGTGATTGCTTTTTGGACCCGCTGAGAGCATCGTTGTTGTTTTATGGATTATATATCTCGGGTACATTTCTTTACATCGTCATTATTGCTTCTGTTGCTTTCGTGGAGCAAAGCTTCCTCATTCAACTCTCCAAGAACATCTTTACGTTCCCATGGGCGGTGCGTAATGAAAGACTTTGTAGCTTAATTTAGTGCCAGCAGTATTTGTCTTAGGGTTTTGAAGGCAGCAAGATCAAATCCTGAAGGAGTTCTATTTTTATTAAAAAATAACTCTGATTTCCCATTCTCTGCACGTCAAATGTATCACAACAGCAGCACTTAATTATCTTTATCTACCCATCAACTCTCTTAGCATTATTTAAATTGCTTGTGTTCTGGATGCAATACTTAAACTTCAGCAGGTGCTTGATCTTTCAACCCTTATTTATATGAGAAGCAGAAATAGTGTCACTGAAATTTGTCTGACAGTGGGTTTCAGCTCGTCTGCATCTAATCAGCTTCTTGGCACTGGGGATTTGCACCGCCCTGCTCTTCACTGATGGCATACAGAAACATAGCCAAGGAGCAAATTATGGACCCTTTGGATAGAGAAGGGCTGCTACACACGAGTGGTCGGAGAGGATGATCTTTCTGTGCCCTCGCTCAGGACGCACATATCTGGCTGGACGGTCCAAAGTCAGAGCAACGGATGAAGTTTCCACTGCACCCACACGTGGCACACGTGGTGCATCGTGCTGCTTTGAGAGGAGGCAGTTTTTCAGCACAGTCTGTGTTTTGTCTCCTTCCAAGGTTTCACTTCTGTAGTTACAGGCTTGTACATCCTTGCAAGGAGAGTAATACATAACCACAGGTGCTTATTGACTGGGGCACTATTGAGTTACGAATACACTCGCCCGTGCCTTGGATGGGAGTAGGGGGATGAATTATTGATAAGGGCTGTGGTGTAATGAAGGAGGATGGAGATGGCCCCTCTGACTCACTCACTGGCTTTCCTGCTGCAGCTTAAACACATCAAAGGGATGCAATAAGGAGCTACTGCTCCCACACCAGCGCTAATGGCTGCGATACGTCTGCAGAGGCAGTAGCAAGCACTGGGCTTAATTATCAGATGTACAATCCCAGGATCATTAAAGGGGGGTGGGGTTAATCTTCCGGATCCTCTGAGCTGAACGCAGTCAGCCAGGGTCTTGCCCAGATCCCTGCAATTTTCCAGTGAAAGCAGAACCTTTCATGAAATGCAAGGACTGGTGATGAGAAATGAACTTGGCTTCCAAGTGTTCCCTAAGCAGTAATCAAGGCTTAAAAAGATTATTGACCTGAAGGAAGGATAGATGATTTGTGAATGATCAGGAAAATCAATGAGCCATAAATCATTTCAGATCCACTGTCCTCTGCAGGTGATTTGTGGACTGGGTCTAATGCCCCAGAGTAAGGAGGACCCCTCTTCTGGGTGGTTCCTGGAGACTGTCAGGTGCAAACCTGGCCTATGACACAGTGTTAGGAGAGGTGACAGTGAGGACATTGATTAAGTCTGCTGAGTTACTTAACTAAGTGTAGAAGTCTCAGATGGAGCAAGGGTTGAAGTGTTGAGGAACTGACCCTATGTGAAAAGAATTCTTTGCAAAGCATCAGTCATTAATTTCAGACTCAGACCTTAGCGTCTTCTCCAGTCTTCACTGTAAGGTGCATAAATTATCCCGTTGTCAGTTGGTGTCTAAGTCAGTGGTCATTCAACCTTTCTCTGGCTTTGTAGGAATATCAAACCCCATCTATCAGTCCCCTTCCCACTAGATCTCATGCAGCTCTTGCAGGGTAGAGTGTAATCCACTGTTTTGCACCAACTGTTTTCAGCTCACGGCTGATGCAGAATGGTGACATCAGGAAGCAGGAAGGTATCTTTGTGGCATCTATGGAAATACTATCATTTAATCTTCCACCGACCACGAAATAACAGGAAAAAAACCAGCTCCTAACTGTAATCCAGTCAAAATTCCCAAAGTGCTTTTATTTTTCCATAGGGAAGGTTCTGTTAAAATTTGCCCCCTTCAGTTGTGTTTTTGCTATCACCTCCATCCCACTGACAGCAACTCTCTTGGCTCAGATACCTCTCAAATAGTCTTGATGCTTTTGGAACACTCTAAAGTGAAGATGCAAGGTTAATTCCACCCAAATTTAAATATGTTCTGATATAAAATGTAATCTATCGGCAGCAGCTCTCATAAATGCTGCTTTGCTGGAATGCCCAGTTTTCAAGCTGTGCTTTGATAGACAGTTTATCCATTCACCACTCATTTTTTATTGGTAGTAAAGGTTTTTAGTGAGGACGACAGAAATGCTTTATCCACCACCATAAACACCCTTTTATTAAACAGAAAAAAATAAAAATGAAAAGGGTTTGCATGAGAAAAATGCAGGTCCCCAGTCCTCTTTTCATAACTTATTGGGAAAGACTTTATAGCTGAATCAGCTGCTGAGTTGCCATGTTTTTATCTAGGAGGATGCAAATTTAAGGCTGTAGCTGTGGCATGTGCAGGCTCTGGGGCACCCACAGTTATTGTCTGAAGAGTCAGTACTGTGGGGGAGAAATAGGCAGTTTATTGCATCCATCCTACCAGCCCGGACGTTCCCAGAGAATGCAAGAGCAGTCCTGCTGCCTTTTTCCCCAGCCTTCGTTGTAACGCACAGCATTTATCTTTCTCGATTTCTCTCTCAAAAAAAACCCCTCACTATTTAGAATTTTAAGCTCTACTGGACAAGCTCTTTCAGGACCTATGCTAAATTAAGTGAGGTCTTGCAGCAAAAGGTCCTGGCACTTTGGATTCCTGTGGACCCTTCCAAGAAGTCCATGGGCAGGGAAACTATTGCACTTATTTCAGGGCCAGTCATTGCCAGTGAAACCTCTTGATGATGCTGGTGCAAATTTTTTCAAAGGGACTCTCCTTGGGATTTGCCCTAGAGGATATTGAGTATTATCTACCAAAAGTGTATGTTGGGCTTAGCTCTTCACTAGGTATGAATGAATGTGTTCGTGTGCCGTTGTCAGCTGTAACACCACCCATTGCCCCTCAGTGTCTGGTCCTTAGCCAGCTCACTGCAACCTGCTGCAATTCTGACAATGCTCCAGAGGGCACTGGAGAAATGTACAGACCTGTCTACCATGGTGGTGTTCATACAGACATCTCAACGCCCCAACATCCGTGTCAATGCCCATTGCAGGGAAACAGTCGATCCTCTCTTCTCGTGAAGAGAAATCAACTCACCCTTCCAAAACCACCCTTTCCTGGATTCTCTCTCCTTTTGAAGGAAGATTGCTGAGAAGTTCATTTTATGACTGTAGGTAGCTGGACTGAATCCTACCAACTGCTTTAGCACAGGTCCCTGCCCATCTGTCAGAGAGTCAGCGTAGTGAATCTCGACACTGTGCTGTGCTGTACCTGGCATATTGATCCAGATCTAGCACATCTCCCCATCGGGTGGGTAGATAAATGTATGGCACCTCTCACAGTGCTAAGTACTGAGTTGCATAGAGTGCCACCAGGGAGCTGGAGACCCTGCTAGTCTCCAGAGAAGAGAAACATAGCGTTGCTTGAGAGATGGATTAGTCAGCAAAGGAGAATGGTGATGTTTATTGACATCAATTGAATAAATAAACAAGACAATAAATTTGGAATTGCAGCTGAAATTACTTGGAAGTGCTGTATATTGAATTTTACCTATTTTTATTGTTAGTGAAATGGGCTGCTGTTCATGTGTCATCATTTTTTTGATATACTAATTTCGTGTGATTTCGTCATGTATCCTGGGGAAAAATAAACAAAAGAAAATAAAAGGCAAAACCCTTCACTAGCAGACCTGAAATACGCACATGGACTACACCAAACTCATACAGATAAGAATGAAATGGTCCTAACCCAGCATGACAAAGTGCCGTGGACGTCATCCTGGGAAGCAGTGCTGGCGCTTGTAAGATGAAGTGCTTTAAACTTGTAAGTAAGGAAAATAACGACCCAAGTGATGCCCAGGTCCTCACTACGAGCATGCAAGGAATTTCTGCGTGGGTCAGACCTGTCAGTCTCACCTCCATCCCTGGAAAACCTGGGTGGATTGGCTGATTCATCTAGTAGTTGTTCAACTCAAGAAGATTTGAACAGGCTGGAGAGTTGGGCTGAGAGGAATTTAATGAGTTTTGACAAAAGCAAATGTAGAGTACTTCACTTGGGAAGGAATAATGGGAGGCATCAGTACAGGCTGGGTAGTGACCAGCTAGAGAGCACCTCTGGGAAGGGGAATCTTGAAGCTGTTGTGAACAATAAACTAAAAATAGATCAGAAATGAGTGCTTGTGGTCAAGGAGGCCAGTAAGGTGTTGGGACGGATCAAGAGGAGTTGGTCTAGCAGATCAAGAGAGGTTCTTCTTTTACCCCTTTATTCTGCTTTAGTGAGGCTGTACCAGGAATCCTGTGTCCAGTTCTAGTCTTCCCAATTCAAGGAATAGAGAGTCAATGGATAGAGTTCAACACAGAGCCATGAGGATGATGAGGGTCTGAAACTAATGCCTTGTGAAGAGAGATTGAGAATGTTGGGACTTTTTAGTTTGTACAAAAGAAGACTTCAAGGGGATTTAATCACTGTCTACAAATCCATGAGGGCTGGATGACAAGATGGAAGGAATCCTCTCTTTTCAATGGCATCAGACAGGACAAGGGGTACTGGATGCCAGCCTGAAAACAGGAAGTTTCACCTAAATCTGAGGAAAAACTTCTTTACAGTCAGGGTTATTAAATATTGGAAGAGGTTGCCCAGGGAGGTTGTGGAGTCCCTCTTCTCTGGAGATGTTT
>JAOXOE010000776.1:10697036-10718354 GCA_028565055.1 Phoeniculus purpureus | reverse complement strand
TGACCTGTTGGAGAGCAGTGTAGGAGAAAGGGACCTGGGGGTCTTGGTGGACAGCAGGATGACCATGAGCCAGCAATATGCTTTTGTGGCCAAGAGGGCCAACAGCATCCTGGGGGACATCAGAAGGGGGATGGTTAGCAGATTGAGAGAGGTTCTCCTCCCCCTCTACTCTGTCCTAGTGAGACCACATCTGGAGTATTGTGTCCAGTTCTGGGCTTGTCAGCTCAAGAGGGACACAGAACTGCTGGAAAGATTTCAGCGCAGAGCTCTGAAGATGATGAAGGAAGTGGAGCACCTCCCTTATGAGGAAAGGCTGAGGGATCTGGGTCTCTTTAGCTTGGAGAAGAGGAGATTGAGGGGTGACCTCATTAATGTTTATAAATATGTGAAGGGTGATTGGACTAGATGATTTTATGAGGTCCCTTATAATCCATGATGTTCTGTGATTCTGTGATAACCAGCCTTCAGCCATGACTGTAATGCTGATAATCCTAATCTTAACACCACATGGCCTAGGATGAATGGCATGACTCAGTCCTGTCAACAGATCCCTACATGCCCAAATAATCAGAATGTGAGCTCAAGTGTGTCCTGGGTTTGAAGTACAACTGCAGTGTAATTCAGCTCTTACATCAAAGCCATAGTGCAAGCCGTGGGCTTCCACCTTTGAGCCTAGTTTTGAGCTGTTTAGTTTATGGAAACCCAACATCAGCACCAAACATGGTTTGTCTTTAACGTTGAAGCCCAGGAATATTCAGTCCTAGATCTTGCTAAGCCATGAACCGGATATTTTTCTTACTGCTTACTCCTGAGTCTCATCTCCTGCGGAGCAATGAGCTTCCTGCTGAACACTGAAAACTAAGGATGGATCAGAAAATCTATTTCTTCCCTTTCTGAAGTTCCAGCTTCGCTCAGGTTTGACCCTCCACCATACAATCAGAAGTATGAGTATCCTACCACAGAAAGCTCAGTGCCTAAGAAGAACAAGAGTGAATATTCTTCCACAGTGAGCAAGCTCATAACCCTAACCCTTCGCTAGCAGTGCCTGCAAAGCCTCAAGACATCCCTCTGGCCAGTCCACTGCCCTTCATCCTGAAGACCCCCTGGAGCTACTGCTGCCAAGTGCTGTGATTGATCTACAACAGTCTTTGTCAGAGGCTGTTGTGTCCCATAGATCAGTGGCAGCAGGCACTACGTGTGGGTGTTTGCCTTGTCAGTAAAACGTCATCATTTTTTAATTCATTAAATATGTTTGTCATTCATCTCTATTAAGAGTTGACACGGCTCCTATTTGCTCTGCCCTGTGTCACTGTGCTTGTAAATTTATACAATAACCAAGAGAAATCACATTTGTCTTCTTTTGGATTTAGAAAATGTGCTTTGGGAGATGAGCTTCCACATGTTCCCTTGGCTCACACCCTTCCACCCGCTGACCTCCCCTTCACATTGCACAGCTCCCTGCCCTAACCATGTGCTTCCCAGCCTTGTGTCCCAGACATCCAGCCCTCATACATCAATTCCAGAGGTTCCTGCCACCCACTTGAATCCTCTCCTCCCCATGCCTTAGTTAGTGCTTGCTCCCTGCACCCTCCCACCCCTGTCAAGACGTTGTCTGATACCTGAGACCCACATCTTTTCCTAGAGCACTTATCTGAGACATGGCTGCTGGGTCCCACTTCACCTGTGGCTATCTTAATTAGGATAATGTCATGCATCGCTGGGTACAAGGTTCTCATTGATATTAAGGTCAAGGTACAGATCTGAGGGTCTCTGTGAGGGCAGCATTCAGCAGTGAGCTGAGACAATGCCTTTCAATGAGAACTCATAGGACAGACCTCATAACGTGGTAGACACCCCATTTTTGGTACCTGCTGTTACCCACAGTATCAAGTTCAGTAGAGGAGTGGGCATGTGTGCACGACTGCTTGCGTGTGCATGTATGTGTGTGGGGATTATATATCCCGGTTCCCTCTGGCTCTGCTGTGCAGTTTAGGGTCTCCAGTGAAAGAAACACACAGACACATGCAAAGAAGTCCAGTGGAGTTATAAATGTGGTTCGAATCTGTAGGGTGGGATAGACAAAGAGATGCTCAGGGGACTGCACTTTCTGAGTCTTGAGAAGATGAGGTGGAGAGATTTTGTTGCTACCTTCACCTGTCTGATTGGAAGGTGTTGAGACTCTTCTCGGAGGTACACAGGAGCAGTTGGGCACAAGCAGGAGCATAGGAAATCCAGGCAAAACACAGGAAGAAATTTTTCCAAAGTAAGGGTGGATATGTGCTAGAACAGACAGTGAAAGAGGCTGCACGGTCTCATCTCATTGCTGTTCACCAGTATTAGTGATTTTACCAAGGCCTGTAGTGACAAGGGGCAACAGTTTTAAATTGAAAGAAGATTTACATTGACATGAGAAAGGGGTTTTTTAATGATGAGGGTCATCAGACACTAAAGCAAGTTGCCCTGAAAAGATGTAGAACCTCCATTCCTTTAAGTCTTCAAGAGCACACTGGTCAGAGCTTTGAGAACTTAGTCTGGAGGAAGGTGTCTCTATCAGTAATGGAGTTGGACTTGGATGATCTCTTAAGATCTCTTCTGACCCAAGCCATTTCATCATTATATTATCTCTGGAGACAGCTGAAACCCAGCTACACAAAGCCTGATTCACTGGCCCTAACTGGACTTGCTCCTGTCTCAGGTGCCTCCATTTGGGTGACTTGTCCCCAGGCAGGTTTTCCATCCCATGTGCAGTCAGCCAAAGCCTGGTCCAGCTCTAGGAGTGGCAGCAATTTTGCCTGACGCATCAGCAGTTGAGAAGGTGCTAAGTGGAGGGATTTTGAGGTTTGAACCAGTAGATGAAAAAAAAAGACAACAGGATAAAATCTTGTTGCTGGGCCACATGGTCTGAGAGTGTTACCTTGTGTTTTGGCACATGTTTTCTTAATGGTAAATCTGTGCTCGGCAGCTCTGGAGACAGAGGCGCCTCCTTCAGAACACTACTCACCTCATCTTGGATTTCATCGGCTAATTAGGCAACACAGGTCTTTGTCTGCCTCTTTAAAAGATGTGCTTGCTTTCATTGAACAACATCATGTTCAGCTTGCTCTTTAATATTAATCCCTAAATACTGTAGCACGGTGTTTCAGACAGATTTGTCAAGGCTAATTCTATTACCAGGCAGTGTTTGCTTTAAGCTTCTAGGTATTAATTCACAGAAGGGCTTGCAGGAGGAGGAGCAAACTCAGAAGTACCCTAGTCATAGAAAACCCCTTCTTGTGGATGGCACCCCTGTTCCTAAGTTACACTTTCCCCACTGAAGCGAGCTGCCCCCCTGAAAGAGAATGTAGATTTAACTCTTGCATCTGGAGGAACAACAGAGAACAGAAGAACAACCTGGAGGTTAAAACTGGACTCCCTTGTGTGAAGGGATTGAATTTATTTTTGCTATGGGTCTCACACCTGGAACAGACACAGGTCCTTTGGCAGATGGGCATGGTTTTGACCAGAACATGTCCCTTTCCAGTCTGTGTCTTCAACTTCCAGCTTCAGGAGTTTTAGCCATTCTCCCTGCTACACTGCCCTTGTCTGCAGGAAGTGATCTTGCACGACTTGAGGTTTGCCTGTAGCTGCATGTCTGCATGGCAGACTACCACACAGCTGCAGTTCCTGCAGAACTCAGAGTCCGGTAGTGTGAAGCCAGAAGACAGCTGTGGTGAGGGGAGCCCAGGTAGCTGTGGTCACCAAGCCCACAGCCAGAGGGAAAACAATGTACCAGTGCACCTGCTTATTACTGTTCAGCAAAAATACAACTCTGATGAGATCCAAAGCAAGACGGCACTTAGGATCATAGAATCATAGAATGGTTTGGTTCAGAATGAACCTCAGACATCATCTAGTTTCAATGGCCCTGCCATGGGCAATGACATCTCTGACCAGACCAACCAGGTTGTCCAGAGCCCCATCCAACCTGGCCTTGAAAATTTCCAGGGATGGAGCAGGCAAAACTTCCGTGGGCAGCCTGTTCCAGTGCCTCAGCACCCTCACAGGGAGGAGTTTCTTCCAAATATCTAATCTAAATGTCCCATCTTTTAGTTTGAAACCAATTGATTCTGAACGTGACTGTTACTTACTGTGTGAGAGAGAAGAAGAAGGGAGAAGACCTGGCACATCCCCCAGTTCATATGGGCATATTGCTCCAGGTAAAGCATCCAAATAAATGTGTTTAGGAGATTAACAAAGGGACTGAGAGTTAGCTTTGGTACGCAGGGGATTTTGTGGGCTGCAGATAGCTGCTTTGTTGAGTCAGTGCAGGGCTTTAGAATGCAGTTTGCCTTCCTACACCTAAATCTGCACTGTGCTATTCAAACTGTTTCTTATTCTGTTTCCAGAGGTATGGCTCCGAGGTTCTTCAGCAAGCCACAGGGACTAAAGGAAGAACCACAATCTCCCTGTCCCCAGCAATGTCAGAAATGCTCCAGCTTCCAGCTCTCACAGGTCCTCATCCAGCACAGTCTCTATTTTTCTTTATAGTTTGCCAGTCAGTTTCTCTCTTTGTTACTGAATGATCTGGTTGTGAAAAAATTTACATGGAGACCAGTAGAAGCCAGTGCCACAGACAAGCTTGTCTGCTTCCCAGCACAATTTCAAAACCAAAATGAGCCCACACACCTCTGGGTGGGAGTCTGTGTAGACCTTGATGGTCATGTAGCATTGCAGACCAGGAAAAGAAAGCAGTTGGAGGTCACAGTAGAAATGCTTGTTCACATTTCTCGGCAGGTTATCCTGAAGATCCAGTTTAGGGACATAATCAGAACAATTGCAGTTGCTAAAATCATCAGCATACACAGGACTTCCCACCCTGCAAGTGTTCTCATTGCTATGTTGAGATTGGGACCTGCTGTACTGCAGGGTATCTGAAATTGGAGTGAATCAGCTTCCTGGCAGTCAGTGAATGAGGAATGTCCAACTTCTCATCAGGAATACTCTATGATCTGCTCCATGATCTGTTCATTGATCCCAGGCTGATGCTTTCCCTGCCCTCTTAGTGACACTCATCTCCCTGAACATTTCTGCTCGTCTCGCTGTCCAGCCCTGCTAGAATTGATGACACACAAGTGACAAAATAAAATAGAAATTATTAATTTCAAGCTCTGCTGGTAGTAAGGAAAAGAAAATCAATGCTTGGCAAATGGAATAAGCAGAAACTGGGAGAAAAGAAAGCCTCTCTTCTAGCTTCAGCAGCTTGTCTGTGACAAAGGCAGAGGACTGTAAAAAAGGGCTTGACAGTGTCGCTGTTTCAGCCTCTGGATGTAAAGCTGCCTTTTTGCATATTAATGGAAAAATAAGATATCTGTTTGTTTAAACAGTCTTGCTGACATTCACTACAGGAGTGTGTTGGGCTGTGCACAGCAGGGAGAAGACCATGCTGCTCCAGCACCACCTTCAGTGCTTTTTGCTTGGAGCCAGCTGTGAGAGCCCTTCAGGTGCAGGACATGGTGCCAGTGAGACCTTTAGCTTGGGTACTCCCTTCAGTGTGCACCTAAGCGATCTCCAGAGCTAATGACCAGGGACAGCCCCTACCTGCAGCCTACATGCAAGAGTTGCACAGCAAAACTAAGGGGGAAGAGAAAGCATCAGGAGTACCAAAGTGGTCCAGTGAAAGCCAGGACTTGACCGTGTACTGTAGTAGGAGTAAATTTGATGATCTTGAAGGATCTCATCAAATTTACAAGCACCAACAGTCTAAGAGGATGCCTGGAGTTAGACTCAGAGGCTCAGACTAAAATTTCAGGTGTACAGCTTCTGTCTAGAGAACCAAATAAGAGGCAGATGTTTGAAAGGGCTTTGGGCTTGTACCTATGGGTCCAGGACTAGAGATGGCACCGAGAGTAATCATGGGTGGCAGAAACTCTCTCTTAAAAGGGGCTGGAAAAGATTAGAAACTGCTCAGATGAATAACAAAGGGTGTTTTAGCTGTCTGTAAAACAGACAAGTATAGATAAGTCTTGTCTGCCTCATGACACAGGCAGAGGCACATTTTTCAATTGAACTGAGAGATGGCAAATCCAGAATTGATGAAATGACACTTCCTTTTGCACGGTGAGATGGGATTCAGCTCCACCAGCTAGAGACGCCTAAAACAGACATCTGCTCCTGAATCGGCTATTTCAGGCTTCTCTTTAAGGCAGTAGAGTGAAATGGGTACTTTCAGGGAGCAATTCATCTGATGAAACACAAATATCCATTTGTGGAACAGGTAACTCACACCTCATGCTCTGCTGACTCTTTCAACTAGATCTCCACTGATAATAAGACTGACCGGTAAGGCCGGCACAGATTAGACACCTGTCTAGTCAGATGAGATTTTTCTTGGAATATTAAAATGTGGAACTAATTTCCACAGAAGTTATGGGAGGCAGAAGATAAACTACATTTAAAACTGAGACTGGAATGAACACGAAAAACAAGAATAGCCACAGTTATCGCAGATGGTGTTAAGAGCATTTTGTAATGGACATAAAACTGCTTGCTTCAAGGCTTAAATCCATTTTAAACTTTTAGGATTAGGATTAAGATTTTCACATGGGGCATTTTATTTCATATCTACCTGCTGGATGATCAGCTAAGCTGCATGGACCATGTATATAGTTTAGACTGTCAACATTTTCACCTGCATACAGTCTCCTAAGATTTCTTGAAAACCTAGCGGCTTGTACTGAGTCATGAGTAGTGTGAAAGTAGAAGTTGAATGGAGTAGCCCGGATTTGAATGGAGTACAGCAGAGTAGAGGAGAACAGAACAGAACTAGAAAATAAAAGCAAATATATGTGCAAAGAAAAATAACTGTACTAAAAGGAATGCTTTGAGTACAAGCTCTGAGTGCATGGCACAGCAGAAGTTCAGGCAGGTAGGTTATGGGTAGGTTGTTGAATCTCCTGGTCTCACAGTTGTTTTCAGCAAACAGGCAGAGTGGGATCAAATTATAGGCTAGGCTGTGCAACCTGTCTGCAGGCCAGCAAGCAGTTTTACGAATAGTCCTGATGGTCTCAGCAAAACTAGTTAGCATGAAACACACTCCACAGCACATCAGTCTGAGTCAGAGGGCTGCTGCTTTTGAGACGAGAGAAGATGTGGCCCAGAAAGGAGGGTGGTATTTAGATGGGATCTGCCATTACTGTGGCTGATTCGGGGGGAACTGGGGTAAGCTACAGTGAGAAGCAGAGCTTGTGAACAAACTGGCTTGGTAGTGTTAGCTATACCTCAGGTGACTTATTAAAAGTAGAAAGAGAGAGAAGAACCACTGTGATGAGGACAGTAGCAGTCATATTGGTTATGCACCAGGAGCTACTGCCTGCCAGAGCAGTAGAAATATCAGCTAAAATGGTACCACAGGGAGCAAGCTCTGGCCATGGGGTGATGCTGAGGAACAGCTTAAGACAGATCACTTAATCACTAACTCAAAACTGCACCATTGCACAATGATAAATGGACATACCAAATGTGTTGCCCTTACTCTGAGCTGATCAGATATGAACTTCAGCCCAGTAGCTCTATGCTATTGATTTTGTCCAGTAGTTGCTTCCTGTTGTGAAAAGTTTACTCCTCTATGACCACTCATCTGGGACCAGTTCTGCTTTACAGAAAATCTCTGAGTGTTGCTCCACTTCTCCTAGTTCCTCTATACATTTTCTGCTTGTTCTTCAGGGTTAGAGCTTTGTGTTTGAGTGTTGCCTATTGGAACCTTCTTGGTGCACACCACCAAGAAGATCAATGACACACTTGCTACTCTTGAAGTGTAGATCTTCTAAGTGAAATTAGACTTGGCTGTCTGAGTTATAAGTCACACAAAATACAGACCATGCCTGTGAAATCTTATGCCTAAACTGTAGCAATTACACATGTAAGCAGGAAAGCATGACATAAAGGTGGCTCAGGACCCACAAACCCGAGTCATAGAGAGCTATGGCAGGTATTGCTTTTGCACGGTTGGATACAGGGCTCAGAGGACAAGCCTCCATGCTTCGAACCAGAACACAATAGGGACATTTAGGTGGGAAGTCTATACTACTGCTCAGCAGAAAGCCCAAATGCTAAAAAAAATGCACTTTCCATAAAAGTAAGACTGCATAGCCAGCCTTAGCCTGATCCCTGGGGGACAGATGTAAAAATGATTGCAGTGACCCAAAAGTCTAACGTCTGGCTAAGATTATTAACCAAGGTGGTGTCTAAAAACATGTGATACAGTAGAAAGTTCAAGGTCATCTCTCTCTATTGGCTATAAAAAGTTTCACCCTGCGGCAGTAATCAAGACAATGACAGATCATGTAGTACTAGAAGTGAAAGAAATACATAGTCAGATATGAGTAGGAAAATGCTGCAGTGAGTCACTGAAAGTTCATGTCTTGAAATGCAGTTTATCTGGGCTTGCCAACCTGACTGGGTCCTCTTACCAGATGAAGAAGAACTGGGAGCATCAGGTTATATTTAGGGGAAAAGCTAGAAGTACAGAGCACTACCTCCATTTCAGAGAAGGGTTTTAATAACAGGAGGTGGAGTTAGCTGAAGTAAGGTATTTGGGAAAATGAATAGGTGCATAGCAGAGACCAGCAGTAAAAGCTCGGCCACATCCAGGATTGGGGAGCAAGCCTGTGACAGCAACTTACACCCTGTAGGTATCTGCTGTTGGTTTTCTTTAGATCCAGAGACTGCAAGGCAATAATCTGCCACTCATAGGGATGCTGTCTGTCCCTTTATCTTGGGATGCATCTCAAGGAACACAAGTCAACTACTTCTGTGTCAGAGAATCATAGAATGGTTTGGGTTGAAAGAGACTGCAGAGGTCACCTAGTTCCAAGCCCTCTCATTTGACCAGGTTGCCCAGAGCCCCATGAAACCTGGCCATGAACACTTCCGGCGATGGAGCCATCACAACCTCCCTGGGCAACATGTTTTAGTGTCTCAGCAACCTCACAGGGAGGAATTTCTTCCAAATATCTACTCTAAATCTCCCCTCCTTTAGCTTGAACCCATTCCCCTTGTCCTAGCACTGGATCCCTCAGAAAAAGACCCTCTCCAGCTTTCCTGGAGCCCCTTCACATACTGGAAGCTGCTGTAAGGTTCTCCAATAGCCTTCTCTTCTCTAGGCTGAACAGCCCTAGTTCATGTAGCCTGTCTTCATAGACGACTTTGGAACAAGGCATTGCCTGTGATGTGCTAGAAATGAAGAGGCTTCACTCCTGGAAGCCTCCTTCCACAAGGCAGAGCAGCTTTTAGTTTCTCCTCTAGTTACTGCATTCATTATTAACATACTTTGCACATTTTAGAGGCCTCTATGCAGAGGCCTGACAAGCAGTAGGGCTTCTTCTGGATGTTCACTGCCATCTGGGCTGTCTCATTTCTGTGCCAGTATATTCTGAAGACCAACATTGATCTCCAAAGCAATGTGGTGCATGAAATGGATGATGCATACAGTGTCTGGGCTGGATCTGTTCAGCTCTAGCTTTTAACAACAGCTCTTGTAGGATGCTAATGCATTGCATTACACACGCACCTTCCTGACAGCTAATAGCTTAATACTCTGTACAATGCCTACCTCACAGAGCAATAGAGGAACGGCTGCTCTGTCTTTGTGCTCAGAGCTGAATATCGCTTTAATGCATTCATATTTAGCTTGGGGTCCCCAGAGGGCTGCCACCTTATCGCTGCTCTGAGGCGTCCTATTTGGTGCTGATATTGTGTGTCAGAGAGCAGAAGGGACGGATTTGCTGCACCTTATCTCCATTCATACGATAGTGATGCTCCCTGATAGGTTGCTAATCCACAGAGATAAGAACACTGCAAGCAGATTTTGCAGCCTTTAGGATGAAATGTGCGCAGGGATTTACATTATTCTTGCAGATACTGAAATCATACATTTTGCTGCGTGAGCCACACACTTGGTGTCACTACGTCAATTAGCTCCTGGCATCAGGTTTATTCCAAACAGCATTAACTGGAGGAGCTGGCAATGCCATGTAATAAGAGAAATGTAAGATCATATGAACAGGATTTGCAATGTATCTTTACTGATAACCTTCAAACCATTGCCAGAGAAACAGAGTTAGAAAACGTTGTTCTTGTTTTTTTAATTTTTCCAGATTACATTGCTATCTTGGCTGGAATGCAGTGGTGGTGGTGAGTAAGAAGAGGAGAATAAAGGGAGGGTGGCCCTGGAAAACTATCTAGTTTATTGGAAAATAAATAGCTATCACAGATGTTACACATGAATAATCCTCGAGAAGAAATAGCTCTGGATGTAGGGGATTCACTCCCAAAGGGCATTCAGGGATGCAGTAGTTATCGGAGCTGATACTATCTGGACCTAGCAGTGCTGAGTCAAAGGCTGGACTTGATGTTAAAGATCTCTTCCAACCAAAGATATTATGTGATTCTACCTGGGTGGAAAGAGCCAGAGCTGGACCTTGGGCATAACCTCCCCTCTGCCCCAGCATCGGGGCACTCTCATTACTGCTCTGTGTCTCAGCGTTGAAAGGGGTCTTACACCTTGTGTGCTACGGCCATGTCTACTCTTTGAGATGCTGTTATTTAACTTGGACTTTCGCTGAGCTAATGCTCTCTGTTTTGCTTGTCATGAGTTGTCTGTTCACCAAGACACTTCATTTTCTTTGTCTGACAAACATCTCGGAGCCGACTCTTTCCAACCCGAAATGGCACTGGAAGGTTCCTGATGCAACTAAACCCAGTCAGCTCTTGCAGAGAGTTTCAGGGTTTGGACTGAAATAAAGAACAATTACTTTCAACCTTTCACTCCTCTTGGCGACTATAGCTTCTGTGATATGGTTTAAATGTAACACAAGGTTAGATATGTCGAGAGGCCTCACCCCTGTGTTAGGTTACCATATTTCAGGTTATTATACTTCTGATCTCATTTTGCCTCCAAAATGATTTAGCAGCAACACTGATAGGTGAATGGGAAGGCTGCTAGGGGGAAGGTTTTAAGGGAACACAGATGCTGTGTGCAAAGCAGGAGTGTGAAGGGGGTCCTGGGAAGAGGAAAGGGTGGAGAGGGGAAAACAGATGCCATTGCTGAGGCAGCCTTTTGGAGCTGCTGCACATTTCCTTCTTGACCTTGCGTTTTGCCCTCGCAGCCTTGGCTGCCTGAGTGTCCTAACTCCGTTTTGGCTTTGGTTTTAACTCTGAGCTCCACTCTGGGACTGCAGCCTTCCCATTGACTTCAGTCACTTTGGGGGTGTGTCCCTTCGTGCCCACCATGCTGGTTCAACCTTCCTCACTCCCAGCACTTCTCTGCCACCACTGGCCTGGCAGCTTTCCAGACTGCATCTCAGTTGTGTTGTTTCTTTGCGCATTAGTTCTTTCTCCTCTTGTACCCTCTTTCCTATCATTATCTGTCTTATTTTCCCCCATTAAAGTTATACCATTTTATTCCAGTCTCCTGATCTCTCTTATTCTAAAATTCTCCTATTATAAAGACTCTGCCCTGTGAGGGTTCAACCTTTGGCTCCAAAACCAGGACACCAGCCTAGACTGTAGATGGACACTGTGCTGTAAGCTGCTGTACCTAAAGGATGAAGTCCCAAGAAACCAGTGGTGGAGCAACAAAATGCTTTGAGAAGCCAGGCATTAGGTCTTCCATTTAGCTCCTCTAAAGAGTTACTCAGAAGTCCAGTGCTGGTATAGCTGAGCTTCCAGTTAAATTGTAAGAGCCCAGAAAGTCCGTCTTCCTCCAAAAGAAGTTTCATATCTGAGACAAAGGGCAGAACCTTTCAAAACATTCACAGAATCCCTCTGGGCTTGTAATTCACTGATAAATTGTTGGCTTTATTTCATTTTGCATTCTAGAAACTCTGCCCAGGGATGTTTGAAAAGATGGCTTCTAGCAGAGATCCCTGTGCAATCAGAAATGCTGTGATCGGCTGGCTGAAATGGAACGGAGAGACAAATGGCATTAAAAGCAGGAGTCTGATAAGAGGATAGAGAGTTCTGAGAATTAGTTATTTGACTCTTTTTGACCTAAATCTCTAGTTTAATAAAGCAAAATCCTTCTACATGGTGCTTCTTACAGTCCTTGAACAGAAGGTTTTTGCAGGCTGAGCAGGGGCTCAGCAGAGGACATGGGCTTACTAAGCCTAGTAACTGGCAAAAAGCAGAGTGGTTGAACCACAGCTTAATCCTACTCACCCTATTTGCACAGCCCACCCCCCATCACAGTGTAAAGATCATGTAGTTGCTGTATCCTGGACACACACAGGGTGAATGGGTGAAAATGGAGACCTGGCTGGGAACAGGCATTTGTTTTCCAGAGATCATGAAGCAGGTCAGGACTTATAGATGATGTAACAAGAAGGAAAGGGCTACTGAGGTGAGTGGCTTGAAAATAACAGCATCTTGCTTCCTGCCCCACCTTCCTCTTGGGTGCCAGTCCATGTCAGCTGTTGTCTAAATGATGGCATGACAATGGCCTTCATAAAATAGACTAAATGTGGAGAACTGTGTAAAGAATCTGTGTAGGAGTAAAAAATTGTAGATTCCTACTAAGTTGAGCCATTGCTGTTTCATATTGGCTGCCCAGGAGTTGCACAACTGCTCCCTGCACAAGCAGCTCCTCCATGGAGCCAGAGACAAGGACTGTGGGGAAGGGAGGGCTACAACGAGTCCAGCATTGCAGAAAGAGACAATGTGAGGGAGATGAAGATGATGGGGATGCCTGGCATCACAGATTTGATGCTAGTAGCTACCTGTAAAAGGAAACCCTGCCAGAGACTTGTGGTGTTTAGCCTTCTAGGACCATATGTTCTCAAACAGGGGTCTCTGCTCCATTTTTCTCATTGTCACAGTGAGTTCTCCTGAGTACCCTCTGCCTGAGTGAAAAAAGGCCACTTTCCTTTGAAATGAAGACTCTTTGCTGCTGTGAACTAATCCTAATCTTGCAAGACAGGCCCTTGAAGAAGGGAAGATTTCCATGCTCCAGAATCTTTGGGATCTGCATCCTTTTTCATTCTTGCTGTTGGTTGGCAGTGCTGAGGCACATGCACTGATAGCAAAAGCCAGGGACTGCTCCTCCTCCCATGCTTTACTGAGACTTTCCAAAGACAGGTTTGGGATTATCTATCAGAGTTTTCATTTTCCTTTCCCACAACTCAGCTCTGACGTCCTGTTTCATTGAAACATGCTGCAATGATTTCAGAGGGATCGAGGCTTCCTTGACAGTCTTTCATGAGTCCTCTGTATTTAGATGACACCTGCATTCACAGCAATGAGGAACCTGTGGATGTCGTATTAAAGACAGGGTTTAATTTCATCCAGCCATGTGTAAATTAGTGCACTACACCAGCATTATTTGTGGCAGCTCACTGAACTTGAGCCATGGAAATGCAGTGCCATAATACTGCACCAAGTCCATCAAGATCATCCAGTCCAACCAGTAACACAACTGTGCCAACCCACCGTTACACTCTGTCACTAAGCTCCAGATCTCCAAAATTTTTAAACACATCCAGGGATTCAACTGCCTCCCTGGGCAGCCTGTTCCAAGGCTGGAGAACCCTTTCCAGGAAGAAGTTTTTCCTCATGACCAACTTAAACTTCCTCTGTTGTTACTTGTGAGATCAGCCCCCACCTCTCTAAAATCTCTTTTTAGGGAGTTGTAGACAGTAATAAGGTCTCCCCTCAGTCTCCTTTTCTTCACACTAACCAGCCCCAGCTCCCTCAGTTGTTCCTCACACCCTCATGATATGACAATTTTCCCACATTCCCCCAGAACCCCCAAAGTGTGGGTCTCTCCAGAAAATGTGTGGACTGGAAAATTACATCCAATTTAGCAATTGGAAGCAAAAGGAATAATTCCTATAGAGTACAGAGCAGCACATGGATTGG
Organism: Phoeniculus purpureus; assembly: GCA_028565055.1. Classification (NCBI taxonomy): domain Eukaryota; kingdom Metazoa; phylum Chordata; class Aves; order Bucerotiformes; family Phoeniculidae; genus Phoeniculus; species Phoeniculus purpureus. The sequence continues at coordinate 10,704,464 of JAOXOE010000776.1, read as the reverse complement.
TACTCAGACCAGAGGGACCCAGAGATCCCTACCACAGTCTTCCTACTATCCAGCTGTACCACTTTCTCCAAAATTTCTAACCTGTGGCAAACTCAACCCCCTGACAGTGACATTGTGTGATTTCTGACACAGTTTTTAACACTGAGCAAATTCTCAGACACTTGCAAACTGGATGATAGCAATAACTGTGTTTTCCTGATTTCTCCAGACTGCAAAGAGTTGAGGCATCCCAAACCTCCGACTTGCAATCCAGAGGGTTAGCTCAGCTGCTGTGGGCTTTGAGGCATTCTGGCAGTTTTAATTTACTCTATGTTTGAGGTGAGGTGAGGGCTGGCTTTAGCCTTATAAATAAAGACAAAATCCAGAGTCTGTTGAATTAAAGGCTAAGCACTGGCTTCTATAATCATTCTATATAGTCCCTGGGATCGTCCCTCATTTAGAGAGTGATTTTTCACTTTAACTTATGGCACAAGCCTGCTTTCAATTAATCCTTCCCTGCCCAAGTCATTTCAGCATATGGCCTGAATGGTTCTTGGCAAGAAGTGGGTAAATCTGAGACCTCCTAATCCAACATTTGCGAGCTGATAAGTCCCTATGCTCTTTTGAGTGGCCCAGTAATAACTTTAATCACTCAAAACTGTTCCCACTCCCTTGCGTGATGCTTTGCTCTCCTTCCAGCACGGAAGGCTGATTTACTGTGCTGCTATGTGAGGCAGCATTTGGAGCTAGCTGCAAGAGGACAGCCAGAGGACTGCACTATCACTGGCCAGGACATTGGAGCATGAATTCCCTGGGGAAAGGAAAGTCCCTGGTACCTAGAACTGCCCTGCTGAATGAGCAGAATGGAGCAGCCCGCTGGCTATTTGCAGGATGCAAAGTGGTAGCTGTGCTTAATGGTAAATAGAACTACACCTCAGGTTACATCTGTCTGTGCAGCGCAGGATAGCGATGAGGTTCAAAAAGATGAGATGTTACCCTGGGCTTCAGCTCATCAGTTCAATATGGCCCAGATTTTAGATTCTCAAGTTATAACATGTTCAAAAAGAGCCCATGATTTGGGACCCCTTTCTTGGGGTTCTCTATAATTTCATAGTTCTCTATGGGCATTACAGGCTCAGGATGTAGCCTGAAGGAACATGTAATACTGCAGATCCAGAGCTCAACATCCTGGAATATGTTGGTGAGAAGCTTTCATCCTCAAGACTGGGACATTTCTTTCTTCAGCATGGCAACACCAGAGTCTTCAGTGGAGAATCTGATTTTGCAAAATACTTTAATTTTGACTTCCCTGGGGCAGTGTTAGCCTGTTTGTGGCTTGCACTGTCTAGAGAATTCAACTGAAAAGCATCGAAAATATGGCCACTATATGTCTCCCAGTCTACTTGGTTTTGTTTGCCTTTCTACAACGTGAAACTGAAAACTCCCTAGCTGATAAATGGGAATTCAGTCTCCTCTTCTGTTTGCTCAGTAGCAGAGTCATCTCAGGAAGCAGAGGAATAGACAAGATTTTTCTGGGGTACATGAACAATCATGGGAGAGAGACATTCCAGGGTCACACTGTGCCTTGGATGGGATGGGAGGAGAATAAAACACACACGAGTATGAAAGTCTGTGAGGCCTATAGGGGCTAGTGATGAAGAGCAGGTATCATCCTCAGAGCAGGGAGTGGGATGCAGTGATGGTGAAACACTGGTTTTATGATTTAGATGAGCAGAACATTTTGCATCAGTCTTTTTTTCTGAATGCTGCATAGCAAAAAGATTGAAAGATCCTGAAGATCATGCTCCACTTTCTGCTTTTCTATGAGAGTTTAATTTAAATGCTATAAAATCTTGGATCCATCCAGAAGGGGCTGGAAGACAAAGGAAGAGTATCTTCCTTAGATATCATTTGGAATGCATCCTGCTCAGTGAGGAAGCTGCAATTTCCAGTTAACATACACGCCCAATAGGTCTCTTTTAGAAAGACATGTCCTTATCTTACCTGGTATTACACAGAATCACTGAATACTGTACCAGGAACCTTCTACAAGGACTGCGGACACTTGCCTTTCATTTGCTGCTACTACTGACTGGAGATATGTACTTCTGTTTCTGAAATTACTTACATCACAGTCCAGTAAGTGATATGTGACTAAATTGCCTCTTCCACTGGTTTCCAGTTTGACTGTCTCTTTGCCTCCCTGCCTGGCAGGTCAGATTAATAATGCAGCTTCTTATTACTTAATGTCAGCAATGCTCTCTCAGCAGTGCAGAGCCCACCAGGTGCTGGGAAGTCACAGGCCTAGAGGGGAGCTGCTGGAGTGGACACAGACAACCTTGCTGAGGTTCTGTCTCCAACAGCTCAATTAGATTAAACAACTAAATCAAAAGGGTGCAGGAGATCAATGCCCCTGACAAATTCAGGCTTCTCAGGAGAGGTGATGCTTGTTCTGAACACAGTGCATCTCTGCTGCAGGAAAAGGACCCTTGAGGTGCCATGGGAGCTGTCTGATCTCCTGCACAGGGGCAGAGGAATGCGATATCATGAGTCAGGCCAGCACAGGGCAGCAGGTTTTGCATGTACAACATAGACCAGTGAGGATGAATCATGGCTAAGGGCCTGATGCAGGCTCTGCTGATACATCTTATTCCCCTAAGGTTTCCCTCCCCAGTGCTTTTTTACGGCCAGTACATGATTAAAGAGACTGGCTTCTGCTGTTATAGCCCCTCTCACTTTTTTCTAGGTAGCACACTCCCCTGGATGCCCCAGGCTGTACATCACAGAAGCGTAGAATCATTTAGACTGGTGAAGACCTTCAAGATCAAGTCCAACCATTAACCCAACTGTCTTAAGTCCACTGCTAAACTATAGCTCTAAGCTCCAGATCTCCATGACTGCGAAACACAGCTGTAATGATCTGCTAACCCAGCTGTAATGCTTAAAGAGAAGAACTAATCCAGTCACTCACAGCACTCTGAGTATCTGTCTTTTTGATGTCTCCCCAACCCTATTCCTGTGATTCTTTAGGACCCACTGTGGTGTAGATGAATTGTGGGCTGTACCAAAAGTAGTGTCACCAGCAGGTTAAGGAAGGAGTTTCATCCCCTCCACTATGCTTTTGTGAGACCTCATTTGGAATCATGTATCCAGTTCTAGAGTTCCCAGTACAAGAAGGACATGGCCCATAGGAGGCCACAAGGATGATCAGAGTGCCAGAGCACCTCTCCTGTGAAGACAGGCTGAGGGAATTTGGGCTCTTCAGTCTGGAGAAGAGAAGGTTCCAAGGGGATCTTATAGCAGCTTCCAGAACCTGAAGGGGGCTACAGGAAGGCTGGAGAGGGACTTTTTACAAGGGGTTCTAGTGGTAGGTAAAGGGGGATGGATTCAAGCTGAAAGAGGGCAGATTTAGATGAGATCTGAGGCAGAAATCCCTCCCTGTGAGGGCACTTAGGCACTGGAACAGGCTGCCCAGGGAGGTTGTGGCTGCTTCAACCCTGGCAGTGTCCAAGGCCAGGTTGGATGTGGCTCTGGGCAACCTGGTGTGGTGAGAGGTGTCGCTGCCCATGGCAGGAGGTTGCAACTAGATGATGTCCAACCCTGACAGATACTCTTGATTAAATTTAAAAACTCCAAAGTTACCTTTTAAAAATGTGATTGATTTTTGAGTCCTTCCTTCAGGATCTTCAGTAGAAGACAGTTAATAAGCTTAAAATTTTGTGTGCATATGTGTGTGATAGTAATCCAGGTCAATCAGAGCTTTCAGGTGGATCTGTCTGTACTATCTCCTTTGTGCCCCAAACACCAAAAGGCTTGTACACTTGAGAACAAAAATCCCCACAATCCTTAAAGTGGAACAATGAGCATTTTTAAACCAGACAGACCAGCTCTCACTCCAGAATTCTTTTAAGTTTTCTGGACACAGCAAACTCCATGTAGCGTTGTGTGGTCCCAAGAAAGGTCTATCCCTTTCCATGAGATCTGAGGCTGTGTGCCGGTTGCCTGCTCTCAGGGTTTCTTCTGCTTGAATGGACCAACTGATCTTCCTTTCATTAAACTATCCAAACTCTTTTTAACACTTTTTTTTTTCCTTTCACAACACTGAAAACATTCTGTGAATGCCACAAGCCATTTATAGTCTGCATGGAGATGTTCTTCCTTTCTTCTAGCTTTGTACCGGCCGTCAGATAATTGGAGGATTCTTCTTGGAATAAGTGACAAACTGCTGTCACCTCTCTTCCAAGCTGAAGATCTGTGGTCTATTTACCTCTTTCTTACACCCATGTAATTTCATACCTTTTATCATTTCCATTGTCTTCTTCTTGTGTTCTCTTGCTGGTTTAAGAAGTCTTTCTGATACGAGGAAACAAGGATCACCAGCAATATTCAAGAAGTTAATGCACCATGGATTTACACAGTAGCATGAGGTTCTCTGTACTGTTGCCCATTCATTTCTGACTACCTCTTAGCAGGATTTGTTTTATTATTATTATTATCATCAACAGGGAAAATTCTATCTCTAATCCATCTTTCTCTGGATTCTTCTCCTGAAGCATTCTTCAGTGATTGTCACAAGGAAGAAGCCCTACCCTGGGAGTCTTTCTCTTCTAGTCTGCCCATGGTAATACAGTGATTAGTCAAGGGTATTGTATCTACTTATTTATTAGTACCACGCTGACTCGAGAAAGATTCATAGGCTGATTTATAAGCTATATTTATAAATACTAACGGCAATCAAACACAATGCTGTTGAGTATCTGTGATACTAAACTTTATTCTCCTCTGGCTTATTTCCCTACGTATTTAAAGCACTATGCCTGTGTTAGAAGCTTCCAGTCCTGCTATGTTCCCTGCAGAGACCCGCATGCATTAACAATATGAGGAATCTTTACAATTATCATAGTGTAATTATCTGTAGCAAAGACACATTTTGGGATGGAGGAGAGATGACTAGTTAGTGCCACAAATCCATAGTAATTAGAATTACATTCAGAGAATATTGGATTCCCCTCAGTGGCCACCTCATTGATCTTCTCCCTGTGTAATTTAAAATATTTTTTATTGTTAATTTTCTTCTGTGATTTTTTTTTTTTTAATTTCACTTAGAGAAATCCATCACCTCACTATTCCTACAGTTAAGAGTGTTTACAAGCCTAAACCACTGCAACCAGGAGTTCAAATTCTGCATTTGTTCTGTTAAGGTTTTTTCCTCTTATTGCTGGTTATCTAGGACCAATTTAGACAACTCGTGATCACCAGCATTATTCATGAATTTTAAAAAGTGATTGATTCCCTGCACTGTAGAAATGGACTGAGTACTCACATGGTGTAACCCGGCTTTCATCAAGCCTTGGCCGTTAACACTATCTAATGACTTGTCCAGTCTGTCATAAAATGCAGCCTGTTCTGACCTTTTGCTGCTGTCTGACGATGAACAGGTAGGGGTGTGAATCCACATGATTCATACCCGTGTGTCTGAAGTTGGGGGAATCTGGATACAGACATAACTTTTTAAATAACAAGTTGCTTGTGCTGAGGATGTAGATCCAAGAAACTGAAAAATGTAGTCGTTGGTTGGAATCCAGAAGCAGCCTGGAAACACAGTCTGTTGCGAGCAAAGTGTGTACTCTTTGAGAAAGGGACCAATATTTCAAACAGATTTTTCTTTCTGTTAGAATAAATCTCAATAATGCACTTGCAGCTGCAGTAAAGAAGCCGTATTTTAAACTAAAGTAAGACATCCCCTGGAACATTTAGATTCTTTTGGGTAGATTATCTTGATGAATTTACTTGTGGGTTCATGCATCTCAATAGCACCCACAGAAAGCATCAGACTTTGTGAAATTGCATTAAATTAGCAGTAAAGTGTTTGGAGACTTAGTTTCTTAATATTGTTTAGCCAGCCGTATCATGCAGATTGTGAAAACTGCTTTAATCTGCAACATACAGGACTTCCCGAGGGATTAGCAGCAGCCCTGATATGTTAATATTGCAAAAATGGATGATCCAATTAAGCTCTGCTAAACCATGGCAGAATGCAAGGTCCATATGTTGGCTTATCCTTATGGTTTGTGTATTAGTCTGAAATTGCTAGGCAGCCTGTGCTGTTCACTGGATTCTGGGGCTTCATCACGGCTGGGAGAGAGAGAGAGAGAGAGAAAGCTCTTTGCCTTACTGATGAGGGTTTTTTTTGTCCCCTTGCAATGGAGTCTCACTCACAAGGCAGTTTTCCAAGGAGAGAAGCATCTTCGATTGATACTGTGACCAACTAGTTTTTTTTGCTGCAGCTCAGGGATGCAGAAGCTTCCTTTCTGTGCTTCTGGGCCCAAACACTGTCCTTAAAGAGTATGATGAATTATTTCCAGCAGCAGGTGGAAAGTCCTAGAAAATCTCAGCACGAGATATCATAAAGCTACTCATACGTGTATTGTCACCTGGGCTTATTGAGAAGGACTGACCTACTAGTAGACAGGGACTATAGCTGATTAACAGCCTGTGTCTGTGATGGGTCCCTGCTGAGCTGGGTTATGTTTATGTCTCCAACCACACCCATAGGAAATTCAGTATTTGCACTGCCCTATCAACTCTGCACAGGGCAGACTCCATCAAAAAAACAACTTTGCAAATGAGTTCCCCACTCACACTAACCAGTGATGTGTTGGTTACACAGCAGATGTCGTGCCTGGGCTCCATCAACCTCTTCTTGGATAACTGCTGCTCTGGGTTGAGGTAGGAAAAGCAGAGTCCTTCCAAAATCTTTCTTCCAGGGTTGCACTGGTCTCCGCTATAAGCCCTGCTGTCCACCTTTGCAGACTCTCTAGAGATTTTCTTCTGGATGACTGCTCACAGCTGCTCCTCCATCTTGTCAGTTCTTCCGAACAGAGACCAGGAGATGAAAGAAGCACAACAAGATCTTTTCCTAGCCAAGAGGCACTAGACAAGCACATAAGCATCTTTGTCAAATTCCATTCTGTCTTCAGTGGAGATCTCTGGTCTAGGGATCTGCTGGACAGACACCTCCAGAGCACCATTTCAGTCTGTATCATTGTCTAAGTCTATGGCTTCAGCTCATGGAGGCTACCTTGTCCCTTCCTCCTCTGGAGCCGCAATGCTGCAATGGCCATTTGCTGTGCAAGGTCTGCTGTTGGTGTTTTGATGCGGGATCAGGCAAGCACACAAAATCCTCATGGATGATGTTCAACTTCCTCTAGGCCTCAACAGTCTGGGGCTTGATATCAGGACAGGCCCCAGAAGTACAGACAGAGGTAAGGAAGGTGTGCAGTACCTGTGCTTTCTCTGTATCTTCTGTCTTCAGGGCACCCACCTCATTCAGCAGGGGGCTACATTGCCTCTAGTTTTAGTTTTACCTCCCATGTATTTGAAGAAGCCCTTTCTGTTGCCCTTGACCTCTCTTGCAAGGTTTAATTCCAAGGAGGCCTTGGCTTTCCT
>JAOXOE010000776.1:10643149-10696936 GCA_028565055.1 Phoeniculus purpureus | reverse complement strand
GTCTGCTGCACCACACAGCTTGGTGTCGTCAGCAAACTTGCTGAGGGTGCACTCAATGCCTCTGTCCATGTCACCGAGAAAGATGTTGAACAAGGCTGGTCCCAGGACTGATCCTTGAGGGACTCCGCTTGTCACTGGCCTCCACTTGGACATGGACCCATTGACCACTAAGTCCAACTGTCAACCCAAGACCACCATGAACACTAAATCATGCTTTCACATGCCAGATCTACGAGTTTCTTGAACACCTTCAGGGATGTTGACTCCACCACCTCCCTGGACAGCCTGTATCCAGTAAGAAAGAAGATACCCAGAAGTTACTGGTCAGGTATGATCCAGGCACAGTGCACACCCGCGGCACTCACCTACACATCTGTAGCTGTGCCTGACGCTATGACTCCCATGTGCAGGGCTTTTCGTATGGACCAAGAGACCACCTTCATCCTCAAGCGAGGTTATATTTAACCCAGTAAATAAACTGGTGTGTTTCTTTATGCAGATTTGCAGGTATTGGAGTTTTCAAGTACGGGGAGTTTTCTCTCTCATTCTTTGAACAATTTACTAGAAATTAAGGTTGTGCTAGCTGAAGAGGAGTGGGTGAAGAGTCACAGAGAGGGAATGCTGGATGAGCTAAGCATGATTGAGCCTGGTTTTTACTTGGTTGGAAGATAGTCTGGGTACCCCAGGTGCTGTAGGCTTAGCCTGCTCCAGCAGAGGGGGTTGGACTTAGATGGTCTTTTGAGGTCCCTTCCAACCTGTAACATTCTGTGATTCTGTGAAACACTGACACCTGAGCTTGTACCTGAAGTAGGTCACAAAGCTGGTTAGAGCCTAGGCAGAGTCCCAGATCTGCCAACACGAGGTGCCAGAGCCCAGAGAGGTTGTTGAGCATCCTGCTCTGGAGGCATTCCAGACTCTAGATATGTTCCTGTGGGATCTGCTCTAGCACAATTTCCTCTAGCAGGGAGTTGGACTAGATGATCTTCAGAGGTCCCTTCCTATCCCTACCATGCTGTGATGTTGTGATTCTGTAACACATAACGTGCCAGACAGGGGCATTTCTGAGCAAGAAATGGAAAGGGAAAAATATCTAGAAGTGAGCACCCATGAGGGTGGTGCAGGAGAAAACACCACTTGTGAAAGATTCACAGATCCTTAGGAGAAGTCTGTGGAGTCTCAGAAACATGAGCCCAACAGGTTTTGCTGTAGTCTGTTGTGACCTATGGCAGAGGTGTATCCTCATGTGCTGCTCCAATGGTGCAACAAGAGTCACAGAATCACAGAGATGGAGAAAGCCCTTGCCACTAACCAAGAGAATCACTTCATGGGTAGCTCAAGCCAGTGAAAGACCACAGCCAGCAAAAGATCTTGTCACTTCCCAAAGGAAAATGCTCCACTTTCATAACTGGAAATTTTACCTAATATCTACTTATGTCCATTGCCACACTCCTCCTTTTCTTTTTCCAGACCTAAATGACAAGGTGCTTTTTCACCTCTGCAGCTCCCTTTACTATAATTATGGCTGGCATTGTCCTCCCTGCAGCTACTTCCAGTGACAACAGTTCTTATTTTCTTCGAAGATGGTGTTTTCTACACCAATGATCCCTCCCACTTTTGCACCTCCAAACTCACCTCCACTTCCTTCTCAAACTGACACAGCCACATCAAGACTGAAGTTTCCAGGCAAAGCCTCAGACCTGTTGAACAGAGAGGTCACCAGTGTTGGAGACTATGCCCATGTCCCATATGCAGGGCAGCATCTGTCTTTCTCCACCACAACTTTACATTATGAGCCCCACTCTTGAATGCCTGTCACCCTGGGATGGCTTCCAACAGTGCTGGGCGTTTCTTACTACATCTCAGGGCAGCTGATTTTTGCTCTTTGTTGAGCTCATGATACATGACATCCATCAGAGCTCACCTGAACATAAGGCCTGTTCTGGTCCCGTGAAAGGGTATTAAATTGATTTTATGTGAATCGTTTTTGACAAATCAAACCTGGCTGCAATTCCCTGGCTCGTTATCTCCCAGGTACTCAGGAGTGGTTTGCCTGATAATACATTCCCATTCTTTTCCAGGTATTTCAGGCAGCTGGCTGGTAGACAGATCCCTGTTTTATCCTTCCTTTTTTAAAGACGGGCTTTGCGTTTATTTTTTCAGACTCCAAAATTGTGTCTATTCTTGACACTGTTCCAAAGATAAAAGCCAGGGTCTCTGAGATGGATTCAGCCTCCTTCAAGCACCACACAGAGAATGCTGGCAGGCCCAGGCAATTTGAGATCCTCTAATGCACCCAAGGACACTGTCTCATCCATTCCTCCTCTCTTGCAGATTATCACACAATCACAGAACATTAGGGGTTAGAAGGTACCTCAAAAGGTCATCTAGACCAACTCCCTATGCACAGCCTGTTCCAGTGCTCTGTTACCCTCACTGGGAAGAAGTGCCTTCTCATATCTATGTGGAACCTCCTGTGTTCCAGCTTACACCCATTGCCCCTTGTCCTATTGTTAGATGACATTGAGAAGAGCCTGGCTCCATCCTCCTGACACCCACCTTTCACATATTTATAGACATTAATGAGGGCACCCCTCAGTCTCATTTCCTCTAAGCTAAAGAGACCCAGCTGTATATCCTTGTTTCTTTGTCAATGGAGCTGGGTTTGACTTAACAATTTCATTGTCATCCACAGGTTTTAGTGAAGTAGGCTAAATTCCTTTGTCTGAGGCATCATTGGTTGAAGATATCTTCACCCCCTTGGAGTATCAGTGGGCTAAAGAAGACCCTCTCTTGTGGTTTTCTCATTTCTTATTTCATTATAGAAAGTTTCCTCATTAGTCATTATGTGCCTCACTAGTTGTACTTCCTTTTGTGCCCTCCTTGTTTTGTGCCCTACTTCCTCTCTTTTATATCTGTTCATAGCAGCCTGACTGAGCTCGCCTCTGCCAAAGGACTTCTTACAAAGCTCAAGCTTACAAGAGACCCCCAGCCTGCACAAAGCAACACCCACCTCTGAGCTGTGTGCAGTCCTTGGTGGCAGTGACATGCTGCTCCCCAGCAGGAGGTCACACCCAGAGGACATCAGAGCATCCTCTAGACAAACTGGCACAGTGTCTAAGCATGGCCCACCCTTGGCTCCCTGGGTACTGTAAGCTCACAGATGCAATGCACTCAAGGCAAAGGAGATGTGGTCCAAGCTGTGACACCATCAATACTGTGTGTCTCCCATGTGTTTAATTTCCAGTTGCCCCTCAGCTCCAAACTGGGAACATAACTGCACCTAGGTCCCAAATATCCACCTTCTATGGGATACAAACTGAGCAAAACTGCTTTCCCCCATGGTCCTGAATCCCCTGCTGCTGAGGCAGCACATTTCTTCAGCATTGCCTCAGGCAGTTTTCATCCACCATCGCTTAGGTCTAGTTTTCAGCCCTCACAGATAACGTAGATGAACAGCACAGGTCTGTATAAAATCCTATCTGCATGTGGAAGTTTTGCTGCTATGAGCTGCATTCCAACCCAGCAGAGCTAAAATGTTGCCCGTCCCAAGGTAAAAGTCCTTATTTGATAACAGTAAATGTTATCAGGCTAAAGACACACTACTTAATTTTATAAAAAGCCAGAAGGATCCTCTGCAGACTTTACTTGAGTCTAAAAACAAAGTCAAATTAATGCAGTGTTTTTACATGCAGGTGATGCCAGGGCACGTATGAATTTGTTGGGCAGATGAGGTCTCCCCAAACCCTGCTGACTGGACCCTGGCTCCAGGAATTTACAGGCTTACTGGGACTTTACAGGCTGACAGGGACTGTGGTGCTTTTTCATCCCTGCAGAGACCTTGGGCTCCAGCTCTGCACGAGGTTGCTCTGTGATGCTTCTATTAATCACCACCTTGGTCAATTATTTATTGGTCCCTCTAAGTTGTACTCTGTCATAGGCTGGGCTGGAGCAGCTTGTCCTTCCAGATAGGCTGTCATGTACGAGGCTATCTTTGGAGCTGATCCTCATCTTCGTGACTCTGGAGGAGATTAAGGGAACCTGTCACACCACTGCTGCTGCAGTCTGATGCCACTCTTGTTGTCCCTGTGGCACTCCCAGGAAAGAGGACAAAAAGTGGCACCTGCTAGGGGTTTAAATGTCATTGATTGCCTTTATTCCTGGCAGGGCAGGGGATGGAATAATAAGAAACAGGAGAAATCAATCCCAGACTATGAAAAAATGGCACTTCAATAGGATTATTGCATCAATTAATTCTTAAACAAACACTCAGTTTTAAGGCCATGTGTTGGCCCATCATTTGATCCTGTATTTCTGCTTTCTCATCAGTCACCCTACCAGACAAACATGCCCCAAAGGATGTCAGCAGCCTGGCCGTAACAGAAGAAGTACCAATATGCAGACCAAGGACCCTTCAGTGCTTTGCAGGCTGAATGCCCAGGAGGTGGCCAGGAAAGTGTGGGCAACAATGGCCTTGGCACCCGCTAATCACTGTAATGAAAGAACAAGTATTGCACCTCCCCATTGTTATTCATATCCAAGATCCCCCCAGTGTCCAATCCCCTCTAATGGCTTCCTGATGGTGATTTGGTCATTAAAGGTGGTTGTTCGCTCAGAGCTCCTGTACATAAATTACTAGAATAAAATATTAAAGGGAGATTCAAGCCCTTGCAGAGCCATCAGCTTCTCATGGTTCTTAATTAATCCAGGGTGTGATTAACTGGAGGCAGCAGCACTGGTGGCTGCTCCTTTTAGGGGTGCAGTGGGAACCCACGTGTGGGAAGGTTAATGCATCACCAGACTAGAAACAGATCATGCTCTGTGTGAGTCCCATCTGCTTTGTGGTCCTCAGGCATTAACTCGCAGCGGTCCTGATGGTCTTACTGTACACTTTACAGCAAGAGCTGCTGGGCTCAGTGCCTGAGCTGAGCAGCACCACTGCCTGCTAACCCTGGGCTAAAGTATCCCTCAACAAAGGTTTGGTGTCTATGAAATCCTCAGCTCTGGACCTCTGATAGGCCCTTACCCTACATCCTGACTTCTTTTACCTGTCAGCACAATGCATGTCTGAGCTGTGGAGGGCCTGTCTGGTTGCCACAATCAGCCTAAATTTGTGTAGAGTAGGACACAGACAGCCGAGCTCTCCGTTTCTCATCTCTCCTTTTGCAGGAGCTAGGGGGAGATACTTGCATGAATACAGCTCGCAAGAGGTTGAGCCCTCTGCCTCTGTGTGTCAGAAGCAGAAAAGCTCCAGACCCTACTGTGCCTGGCTGCAGCCCCACAGCATGGGGAGTGCTCTGAATCTTTTCAGCACCCAGACTGACGCAGCATTACGCATCTCTGCTTGGTGCAGGAGCTGAGAGGCTGCTGCACTGCAAGAATGTTGTAGGAACATTTTGCAAAGCCTGTGTCCCTCGGGAATCCTGCTTCCTAACCTCAGATACTTTTATTTCTTCATCTGTAACACTTATGCTTGACCCTTGCCGCTCAGATATGTCTGCATCAGCTGTGGGGGCAAAACACATGAAATATTCTGGAGTCCTCCTGGGCCAGGTGGGGGCACAGTGCTGCAGAAAAGTGCACCAAAGTACTATTGGCTTTTCAAGGATCCCCTTAGGTCAACTATGGCCTCATCAGTTTCAGAAAGAACTAATGGGCTCTTTCTTCTGCTCCAGGGTTATGAACTTGTCTTGTTGACAGTCTTCTACCTTGCTGGGATGGATTCCTGGTGTCTTTATGGGTCGCACTCTTTTTCTATGCAAACTCCCTTCCTTCCCTACTAAGTATAAAGAACACGTTACCATGCACTGTACAGAAAGTGCTTTTCTCCCTTTTTTAGCTCATTCCCACACTTCTCCTTCAACTGATCCATAGCTGTGCAAGCAGAGCACCTCTGCATCTGCTGGCACTGCCAGCAACATTCACTGGGAGCAAGAAGTGCTGTGTCTGTGAGAGTTTAGGGTAAAACAAAACAGCCTGTAGTGGAAATGATCCACGCTTCCTCTTGTTTCAGATTCAGCTCTAGAAGGCATGTGTTTGGGAAAATACACCGCAGTAGGGGAAAAGCGCAGTTCCTCAGTGACCTGCATGGTGACAGTTGTTAAACAAAGGCAATTCTCAGCTGTTCCTTTGGACTGCTCATATTGCAGGCAGCTGCCACACAGCTCAGGATAGAGTGCAGAAACTTCACAACTACCTGAAAGAAGATTGTTGAGAGGTGGGGATCGGTCTCTGCTCCCAGGTTGATTGGACTTGATGATCTCAGAGGTGTCTTCCAACCTTAATGGTTCTTTGATTCTGTGATACTGTGAAATAATCAGAAAATGATGAAGCATAGTATGGGGCTTCAAATACTATGCCCATCCAGGTCCTGATGCTTTCATACAGTGTATCTCTGCAGTTCTTTCCTTAGAAGAAGGTGAAGGAGGAGCAGAGCAGAGACATGACTGTGATTATGCACTGAGTTACCTTCTGTTCTCTTTGTGAATTGACAAGGGATCTTGGTTGCTCCATGTTCATTGCTGAATGATTCTCCTCATTGACAGAATGAATTGAGAAAATCTAGACAGGACTAAATCAGACTAAACCTCTCCAATTTTCCCACCTTGCAAATAGTAGGAACCTTATGAACAGAGGTCTCTAGGACACATGACTGATGAAGGCACAACCGCCTCCAAGCCCAATACAGATCTTGCTGAGACAGGTGTGACCCTTGCAGAGTAGCTGCAGCTTGCGATCCAGAAGTTCGTGCTTGCTTCCACACTTCCGTGTGATGTGCTAAAGACTTGAAGCCTGGCAGTGCCTGCAGTGGCCCTCCTAGCTTTTGGGAGCATATGCAGCTACAGAAGATGGGCATTAGAGGATGGGTGTTTAATCTGAAGCTTTCTTCTGCAGGGATCCTAGGTGTGGACAAAATAAGTGTGAGGAAACCAGGGAGATCTGTATCCCTCAGTCCAAGAGCTCTGGCCAGGATGGTTATCACACATCCATCAGAAAACACCCAAGGCAGTGATGTGAATAGGAAGTCCTATCATGCTGCCACTCATATGGTGACAGTATTTGCCCACGTGGTCTGTCCTGATGCTGGAACCTGGAGCTATATTCAGTGTTAATGACTTTCAGCCTATAACTTTTTAATCAGAATTCTCCTTCAGAATGCTTTCAGCACAATTTAATCTCTCATGGAAAAAGCCCAAACTTTTCTGTTGAAAAAACGAATGACAGAACACTGGAATTCTTTGCCTAAGAGCCAAAATGTGCTTAAATGTACTAGACATTCCTGAGAAATCAAAAGTGGGTGCTTCCTCCCACCTCCTGGCACTGTCTCTGCCCAGGTCTGAACAATGGGCTGAAGACAGCTCCTGGTGGTGGGAAATGTTCCCATGTGGGGCCATGCCAGGTGGAAGCGAGGGCTCAAATATCAAGCACCGTACAACCAGAGCAAGCAGAAGAGGTGGAATTCCTCCTCCTGTAACAGCTCTGCCCGGGAAAGTACAGTTTGTCAGAAGCCAGGCTGAGAGCCGATCACTTTAGCGTGCCTTTGTTTTCTTCTGCTTTTCTTGTGGAAAACATTGTTAGCTTTGTAAAAATACCTGGAAACTTGGAAAACACACTGATTAAAATGCAAATTCTCCTCCCTCTTCTCCCAAAAGCTGGGCTTTAGTTCTCTCAGGAATGCTGGAGAAAAACCTAATTTGGCTGAAACAACTGGAACATTACTGTGTTTAAAAAAGCACTTACGAACCCTGCAGACACTCTGTGTGCAGCCTCCAGCACTGCTCACTGGGATGATTTTGCTTTGCTTACTTTGTCCTGAGTCAAAGGAGCTGTCGGTCTGAGGTACTGGCATTGGAACAGGCTGCCCAGGGAGGGGGTTGAATCGCCATCCCTGGATCTGTTTCAGAGTCATGGAGATCTGAAGCTTAGAGAGAGTGTTTAGCAGTGATCTTGATACAGTTGGGCTAATGGTTGGACTGAATGATCTTGAAGGTCTAATTTAAACGATTTTTTGATTCCATGGTCTTTGCCACAAGCTCAGAGGAGCAGCCAGACTTCAGCACTTGACTTATAGCAAGAGGATTTGGGAAGCATGTCATGGAAACATTGAAGACAGGTACAATTGTACTAATTTCTTATAGAGAGTAAATATTATTGCACACCCATTTGCACTGCCAAATCCAAGGACCATGGTCACGGTCTCTGTGGGAGACTCCCATGCCCTTGAGCAAGTGCTTTCACCTCAGCCAACCTATGGAAATGGCACTCCTGATCTTCACCTTGTTAACTGCAATGCAAAACCAAATCCCTCCCTTCTACCTGTGTCTGGATGCTCTGCTGGAGGAAGCTCCTCTCCCTCAGGCACAGGTAGGTTACCTGGAGATGAGCCACCTGAATGCTCTAACTGTCCCATCTAAATTTGTGCATTTTTTCAGTGCTGGACTCCACATAGGTCAGATCTGTGTCCAAACCACCCTACACTACCCAATGTGTTTAGTTATTAGCCTTTTCCTTGTACTTGACCGTGTTCCAGTGTAATTGATCTTCCATCTCATTTCCTTTAACAGGCCAACGGTCACACCTTCCCCTTTCTATTCACAAGGATCATCTGCCTTCGCTCACAGCGTGCTCTGCACATCCTGGAGTTTGCACTAATTCATCATTGCTGTCATCCCTGTGCCTCGGCTCGGGATGCTCCATAGTTAGATGTGCCCAGTGTCTCATCCAAAGCCCTGCAAATTCCAGGCAGGGAGAAGCCTTGACATCCTCCTCTCCACCTGCGAGGAGGTTGTAAGCTAAGTGGGTATCATCAGGAGATGAGCCAGGTGGAGAGTGGTGAATAGTTCCTGTCATCCCTGCTCACATACTGATCTGTTTGTGTGAACCTCTTCACTTATGGCCAGCACATTCCTTACTGTCCATATGTTGTAAAGGTACATGGACAGCTCAGAAGAACCAAACTCTTCCTGCCCTGGCGTCTCTCATGTATGAGCTGGAGACCAAGACTCTTCAAGGTGATGGTTCCAGAAAAGTCAAATATAGCAGAGAAGTGACTTTGGAATAACTTTGCTGGAGTTATTAATCATGGAGTATAGCAAATTACTTCAAATAATGTAAGTCAAATATTTAACAAAACCTCTGTTTCAGCTTAGTAGAAAGCAGGGAGCCCTTTTTTATGGAAATTCCTGCATCCCATCCTTATTTCCATTTCCACAAGCACTGACGGCAGCGTCATAGCCAGGAGTGAATAGAAGCCTCCAGAAAAGGGCTGTCTAAGGAGAAGCAGCTCTTGCCACCTGCTGTCAGCCACTCTGATCTTCAGCTTTGTCCTCCCTCACCCTTCCATTGCCTGGGCACGGAGCTCAAGTGCCCACACACAAAGGGTCTCTAGCCCCACCAGTTTGCTTAGGTTCCAGTTCCACATCAGAAATATCTTGAAGTGATTCCCTTTTCTGCCAACGAGACACAAATATGCGGGAGTGTTGATGGCTGTAAGTTGGGGGGGTCCCACCGATGTGCTCTCCAAAGCCAGCAAGGCTGCAAGGGCAAAACTGCACGACCAAGGACACGCACGGCTAACAAGTGTGTGGTGCCTGTGGGTATGAAATGGTTTCCAGGAAAGAGAAAGCTCAGAGGAAGCTCGCTGTGCTTTGTGTCCCCCTTCTGGGGGGTACAGCCGTGTTCCTGCAGAGGTATTTCTACAACCAACATTTAACATCTATTTGGTTTTACACCGGTTAAGTCCAGAGGAATACAGTCATTTCAGCTCTGCTGTGTAAAAGGAATTTATGAATTTATCCACTTCTTAACTTCCCATGCACTGTCACATTTTTATTTTATATACAAATAAAAATATATTGGTGAGGAATGATGTGCCGTAGCTCCAGAATGGATGAAAACAATTTCACCGTCAGAGAATGAAGTGCAGGGGCTCAGCTGCGTGTGGGAATCCTTGGTCTCCTGTTAGTCAGCAGGGGAATGAATCCTTCACTCTAACTAAATAAATAAAGAGACCAACTGCCTTGGAAAGAATAACACGTTGTACGTCAAAATAAATTTGAATGGGCCCATGCCAGCGTCAAGCCGTAAAACACAGCGCACAGGGGCTCAACTGCTCCTGTCTTCAGAGGCTGCTGTGCTGCGCTGTTCCCCAGAAACGCTCCTTAAGCAGGTGAGCAGTGAAAACGGACTTTAAAAAGCTGAGTGTGTGGTTCTGCTCTTTGAAAGAAAAGAGCGAGAGCTCAGAAAAGGCTCGTGGGGAGCAGTGGAGGCCATGAAGGCATTCTGCGTGGCCACTCCGGTGTCAACATGCAGGCAGGGCCAGCGGCTTCAGCAGGACAGGAGGATAAACCTCATAAGCTCTGCTTAGGCTGTGGGTCAGCAGTGGGACTGCAGCCCTGACAGACAGTCCTGGGGTCGTAGTGCAGGCATCGAGAGGGGCAAACTCCTGGGCCACTGCAAGTCCAGGAGGAAAACACCGGCTTCTGCTGTGGCTGGGATCACATTGTCCCAAAGCCCTGGTGTTACCCCTACTGTAAAGATGCAGTTTAATTCTAGTGATGTAGAATAGGGTGGAAAATAATCCCCTGCTCAAGCAGGTGGTGTAATGCAGGGCTGTGGTGGAGAGGCTTGGGAGGCGTTTGCAGAGCACCCAGGAGGTTACTGTTTTCCCCACAGGTTAAAGGAATACTTTCGCTCTGGGATGTATATGCTGGCAGTGAAAATCGTCTTGTATCCTGCCTAGATCATAAACAAGACTGCGTTGAGAGCAGGGAACGGCAGCACAGATCACGATGCCAACAGTTATGAAAGGAGTTCAAAGCTCCTGCAACTGGTAAGACAGGAGGGCCAGCCGATGGAGATCCTGGTTGCTGAATGAAAGGGGGGGTAGGGATCGGATAATCTGCACCAGATGCCTGTATTTTTTTACAAGCTTATTCACTTCAGATGAAATCCTTGCAGACTGGAAGGTGGCCAGCTCCTGCTACCAGAGGGAGCATCTGGAGGCAATCCCAGCAGGATGCAGACACAGGACCTTCCCTGCTTTCTTATCGCTGTTGTGAAACAAACTGTCACTAAAAGGGAAGCAAGGCAAACTCCTTCTGATGTTTGGGGAAACAAAACACCCAAGATGTGAGAGGTGATTCCTGCAGTAAATTGTCTCCTTGAGAGGCTTTCTGATGCTGTCACTAGCACAGCACGCGGCGGTCAGGATGGACTTTGTACCTGTTTACAGAGTTTACAAAAGAAATAAAAACTCCCAACCTTTTTTTTTATATATATAGAGAAAGCTGCAGGTTTTCTTGCCATGTTTTAAGCTCTTTCTGACTAAAATCAGATGGATGTAGCATTAATTTTTGCTTTCTAATATCCAGCAAATGTCTGCTGCCGCAAGCTTGGACAGATCCAGACTGCCCACCTCCGAGTGATGGAGCCTGCACTTTGCAAAACCTCTCGAAACAGCTGTTTCTGTCACGATGCAATCGTAGTCTGTAAGTGGCACCTGTTCAAAAAAGAACAACCCACAAAACACAAATTCTGGACCCAAAAACAATAACTTGAAAATTATGACATAAACACAGACTGGGTCTGAGAGCGCCCAAGGGTGCCAGACAACAGGTGAGACTTCTCAGCACCATTACAAGTGACCCCTGTGGCTCTAATCCCTTCACTGGAGCAGGTTGCCCAGAGGCTGTGCAGGCTCCATTCTCAGAAGTTTTCAAGACCAAATTGAGTAAAGTCCTGGCCAAATTGCTCTGATCTTGCAGCTTACCTAGCTTTGAATCTCCTTTGAGTCGGAGATAAGATTGCCAGCCTAAATTATCCCCTGACCTGATGCTTATCCTTTCTTCCAAGGCCATTGCCTTGGCCTTTTCCAGGCCTCCAGAAATTCATGTCTTCTCCAGGTGCTCTTGGAGACAGGAATCATCAGTTCTGAGACAGCTGAGGTCTGCCTGAGACACTCTGGGCTGGGTTCTGTCAGGTTCAGATAATGGGAGAATCACAAACTTCCTTCACTACACTTCCCTGTTTCAGCCTGATTCACACTGCTTTGCTGCTTGTCCGTTCCCTGAGCAGTTCATTTCTTTGTAAAGGTGTCACATACTTCACTTAGTGTCCACTCTGGGAACTTTCCCTCTTCTCTGGGCAGCAGATGTATTTTCCTCCTTGTCTTCCTCTTGCATGAATACAAAAGGGCTTCTCAGCCCTCCTTGTGTTCCCTGCTGATTGCTTCTCTTTTTCTGCCTTGCCCTTTCTTTTTACATCTGAAAATGTTCCTGTGTTACTGTTTCTAACTTCTTTTCTTCCCGGGTTGAACCTGTTTCCATGCTCTCCACTTGTCACTGAGTAACTTCTCTGCACTGGTGCCCTGACCTAGTCCACTCAACATAATTCACTTGTGATACTTCAACAAATACTCTTACATGCTTTTTTCCTTGGTTGTTTATCTTTCCACGAAAACTTACAACAGTCCTACCCAGAACTGTCTTTAGTTTCTGAGAATATTGAGTGCAATTTTTTAAAGAGAACATTGTAGGACAGCAGATCACCACCAGCAACGTATGAATTGCAAACAATGATTAATGAAGAGCAAATGTTTGCTTGGGCACATGCGACCTAATGCATGAATGAATAAAAGCAAACAGCCACTCCCCAAACATCTGAGCAAACAGAAACCTGCTGACATAAGTGTTTTCAAATAGGACATCAGAGGCTGAGCCAGAGGGGTTTGCAAACACTGCCTGAAAACACTCCAGCAGGCCATGGAGCCCTGGGTACAGCTTCAGCCCTGGCACTCTCATTGTTGGGCTTATCTTTATGTCACCAGTTACATCCCTCATACTCCTTTCCAGGAGCTTTCACTCTCTCGTTTCCATGGCTCTCTGTAAAGTAGTTCTCCTAAAGCTAACATTTATGAAAAACAAGAGAGGCAGAGGCTTGAGTGGGAATGCATTATGCTGGGAAAAACCTCCCGAGGCTGAACTGGGTACACTGGAAATAGGCAAGCGTTGATTTTTTCATAATTTAATTTAATTTCCAAAATACAAATTTTCATGTTTTTTCAGCCAAGTGACAGCAATCAAGGTGTCATCCAGTAACACTGAAGGACTATCTTGCCGTCAGCCTACCCACTCTGGCTGCCCATTCTTTACCCCCTCCATGCCACTGCCGCGGTAGCTGCTTCATTTAAAAGAAGCTAAGATGTTTTCAAGTTCAATGCATAAAGATCAATTAGTGGAGTTTTCTTTCTTCGTTTGATTTATAGCCCAGTAAAGTCACTGGGAAATTGTTGTTTGAAGTGGCATTTCTGGTCCAGCGTCCACATGCATTACCAAAGCAGCTCTTTCTGGCAGAAACTCTCTGGGAGATGAAAAACTGCTTCTTAGCATCCATTACACTGTCAGGACTGACAGAGATGCCTTCGGTGCACTCAGAACTCACTCACAGGGCAAAGCCTCCCAATTCAGCAGATAATTGTCTCTGCCTTCAGTCCCAGCACACCTCTGTCTATAGAGACTAGTTGCCACGGCTGCAGATCACCCGCTGTGAGATGAGCAAGGTGAAACCACTTGGTGATGACCACGTCAGGAAGAGATCACCAGCAAAAATCGACACTACTGCTCTGAGTTACGCAGCTCAGAGAACCTTGTCACTGTCCAGTCCCCAAGTGGCTTCGGGTAGCTCTTTAGTTTCTTTCCTCTTGATTTCCCATTTTCCTTTTTGCCCTTTATGCTGAGTTCAAACTGTAAGGAACGCTTACGTGAGATGCAAAAGCTGGAAGAGTTAGGAACTAGGTGCAAAATGCCTAGTGACGAGACTGTACATTGGCTTACGTCTTGTCTGACCCACTAGCCTTCAAGGACCGCAGAGGCAAACTGAAGATGCTTCTTGGACTGCAGGATTCATGCATCTGTCAAAAGAACTGCCCCTCCACACAACAATAAACTGACAAAACTATAGAGGAAAGTGAGTGTGCAAATTAAACAAGTAAAAACTGTTCCCAGAAGAACTCTTTCATCTCAAGCTAGGAAGAACAGACTCTCATACCCAAGGGACCGTGCGGAGCTTGCACTGCCCTGGGAAAGGAAATGTTGGAAATCAGATCTATAGCATCTGGAGGTACTGAACAGTAACCAGTAATGCAAAGTGACAGCCTTAGCACAAGCTCCTCCTCACCCTGCCTGCAATTATATCCTCTAATCGCAGAGTATTGGAGCAGCTCCTGTGTGCTAAGAGTTCATTTCAGAGCATTCCTGCATGCAAATACCAGTCCCGCTGGTTTGAGGGCAAGAGAGCCATGGGGACAACAGGTTGCTTGTCCAAAGTGACAGCTCCATAGCTGGAAGAGGCATCACATGAGGAGCTCCTGGCTGCTGTGTGTGTCTGGTCACATGTTTCTGCAGGCAGGCTGCCTGCTCTAGCAACAGCACTGTGATTTCCACTCTAGGATCCAGATCTAGGGATGCACTGCTGTCTGAGTAGGGTGTCAGCATTCATTGTCTCACACTTTGCAGACACTAATTAATAAGCTTGTTATTTCTCTTGAAGATGAAAAAACTCAGACAAACAGCGGTTTGGTGTCTCAATTTCCTGAACACTTTTTTTAAACTTGTATTTCCACTGGGTAACCTATGAAGGATTTGAAGGACGTGAATGGCACACATGGCAGACAAAGGACAGAACAAGCACAGACCACAGCAGAGGGAGTTATTCAGGATTTCTTCCATCTTGTGGAGACCCTGAGAGCAGCTTCTGAATGCTATTCGCTAAAAAAAACCTGCCAGCTTTCTGTGGGTGGCAGTGAAGCAACAATTTTCACTTGTCTACCTTTGCCAGAGAGAATATTTTTTTGGAAACACATTTAATTTTCAGAGGTCTAAAATTGTCTTGAAATTCCACACTTTGCAATGTGAATTGCATCTCACTTTTATCTCACTTTATAGGGTCCTCATTTTAATACTATTAGTTTGACAGAGCAGTAATAGAGTGGGATGATATGTATGGCTGTCAGTGTCCTACAGAATAACTGAATAAAGTCTTTTACGTTCGGTGAAATTTTATCTGGTTTTATTTCATTTTCAAAACCCCTGAGAACTAATGCCTCGTGCTTTTTTCCAAAGAGGAAGCTGTCTCCTGGCCATTGCGATGAGTCAGTCTGAAGAAATTATAAAGCGGTCTTGTGGTGTCATCCTTCAGGCTCAGCTCCTGTCCCTCCAGCAGGTAATAATGTCTTTTTTATCCTCCCCCACAAGGCCTTTCATTTCTCTCATTAACTCAGCAGCTTTGGGCTGTCCCATTCTCACTTTAATGAGATCTTTCTTCATATCAGGAGAGTAAATCTGTGTACATCATCAGAGTCATAAGAGTCTGGTCTGAAGCCCCTTGATGAGGACTGACTTCTAAGTGATGCTTTATGACTGAGCAATGCGGTATCACTCAATGTGAGTGACAGTTGGACTGAAACAGCATCAGAATCTCTCTGACTTTCTTTTGGGAGTCTGTGCCAAAGCATTCCACAGAATGTTTTCAGGTCAGCTGGCGTGGCCAGCCCCCTTCTGTCTAGAATTTACACTGCTTCACCTTGACAGTGACTTCAATCAGGAGACATCGCTGTGTGCAAACACAGGGTCTGCACAAAGGCCTGATGGCAGGCAAGGCAGGGCTCTCTGCTCTTTGTTTGTCCTGTTTTCTGAAGGCTGCAAGTGACAGCTCCATCACAACAATGGAGCCATGAGGTAGCAAGTTGCTGGTTTGACTCCAGAAGGACGAAATCTCACTGAATAAAGTCCTCAGACAGGCTTTGTCACAGTGCTGGTGGTGTCTGTTGGTGTATCAAGAGACACTGTGCTGAGGGTGTGAGGTGCCAGCAGAGACCTGGCACCTTGGGAGATGGAGGAGTTAAAAACAGGATGTGTGAAACGTGATGTAGGACTGGCATCTCTTGGGGTGCCCATCTCCTAACCTCCACCCTCAGCAAGGCAGCGATACAGCACTGCAGACCTCAATTACAAACAGGAATAAAAGGCTGTACAGACAAGCCATCTGATCCTCAAAGACCATCCGGTCCGGTCCAGTCCCCCTGCCACAGCAGGATCCCCTGGATCCAGTTGCACAGGAACATGGCCAGACAGGTTTTGAGTGTCTCCAAAGAAGGAAACTCCACAACCCCTCTGGGCAGCCCTTTCCAGTGCTCTGTCACGCTCACTGGGAAAAAAGATCCTTCTCAGATTGATTTGGAACCTCCTCTGTTCACACCTCTTGTCCCTTGTCCTATAATTGGATGCCACTGAGCAGGGCCTGGCTCCATCCTCCTGATACCCACACTTTCCATGTTTGTCAGCATTCATGGGACCACCTGCCAGACTCCTTTTGTTCCAAGCTCAAGAGCCCCAGCTCCCTCAGCCTTTCTCCTCAGGGAGACACTCCACTCTTTTCATCATCTCTGTGGCTCTGCACTGGACTCTCTCATAGGTGCTTCTTCAAAAAAAGACCCAAACCCCTGAGAAGCTCCTTCCAATGACAGAAGCTGCTTCTTTGCAACCAATTTCTTTAGGAAAACCTGCAATTTTTACAAATTTTTTTACAATATTGCAGATACTCCGTTGCCTTTCAGTAGGTAGCCCGAACTCTAGTGGTTGAGCCCCATCCTCGCATGTGTTTAAAAGTCACTTAGATGTAGTGTTGGGGGATCTGGCTTAGGGGTGAACTTGTAGAGTAGGGCTGGTGGTTGGACTGGATGATCCCAAGGGTCTTTTCCAACCTGAATGGTCTGTGATTCTAGCATATGAAAACAACCCAAATCTATGGAATTTATGGCTGCCCATCCATCCACAATGGTAGTTTTTCCATTAGAAAGCAATCATATTTGTCTGACATGATTTACTCCTTGAGAACACAGCCTGGCTCACACCTTTTCAAAACACTTTCCTAAATGTATCCTGAAGCTATCCAAAGAGCAGTTTCTTCAGTTCCCTTTCACAGGGGTTTGGCACAATAGATGCAACTTTTGGCCTCCAGTAAAACTAATTATCTATCAGAACAATATACAGTCTCATTGGTGCCTTTGGCATTAAATATTACTAAGACATAGTGTTCACTAACGACTCTTTGATTCCTACCTTTGCATCTCATTTAGGGATGCGGTCCCAGAACTGCTGGGGCTCTGCTGTATTGTACTGGGACTGTCTGAGGGGTTAATATTTGCTGTAATGAATACAGATGTGAAGACGGCATCGGCACTCCACACCGTACTCTCTCTGCAACAAGTCATTTCCTACTTTCCTGCCTCCTAAAACACTGTAGTGGTTTTCTCATTGTTAAAATCACTAGTGTAAGACATTGATGTAATATGTGTTACACTTGTCGTAATAAGCAGCACTGTGCATCATTAGGTCTTAAAATAATCCCCCAGAAGAGGGTACCACGTTGTTTTCCAGCAGACCAAAGCATAGAGTAAGAACAGACCCGTGATGATGCTGCAGAACAGAGTAGAACTAAACTCCAGATGTCAGGGCTGGCTGCCACAGTAATTGCTCCCTCTTTGGTGGGTTTAGACAGGGTTGTAGCCTCATTACACTGGTCACTGCATAAATGCGTGGTCAGATACAACTCCTGCTCCGTAGTGCCTCTTTGTGCTGTGTGAGATTAGGAGAGAGGCAGGCGATGGAGATGAAGAGGTAATAAATAACATCTCACAGCTCCTTGGGCAGGTGTTCATAGCTTACTTGTAATTTATCACTTTTCAACCTATTCCTGCTGGCAATGCCCACCTGAATATCACAGTGCCCATTTCTAAAGAGACTACGACTTTTTGAAGGGCAGGTTTGCAGCAGACTTGGCTTTACATAGTATCACGTTTCCTTCTTGCACACAGAGCCGCGTCATGTAGGACTGTG
This sequence comes from Phoeniculus purpureus, assembly GCA_028565055.1. Classification (NCBI taxonomy): domain Eukaryota; kingdom Metazoa; phylum Chordata; class Aves; order Bucerotiformes; family Phoeniculidae; genus Phoeniculus; species Phoeniculus purpureus. The sequence continues at coordinate 10,679,045 of JAOXOE010000776.1, read as the reverse complement.
AAAGAATCCTGGAAGGAAGAGTTTCCACTTTTCTGCAAGAGAAGAGTCTGGTGGGTAATGCCCAAATGGTGATTGTCCCCTGACAGTAACCCTGAGATGCAGGACTGTGATACTCTCACGTGCTCTGAAGTTCCCATGTCTCATTTGAATGCAAACCCGTATGGGGTACTTTGGATCCTGTTATGAAACCTGTAATTCTCACAAACAAGATGTGAGTACGAGGACAGATATTTCTCTCCTCATCATGGGTTCCACTCCCAGCCACAACCACCAGGAGTTACCCTCTCCCCCATAATCTGCAGTGTTTCTACACTCTGGATCTTCTAGGAAGTGGAAACAAGAGCATCTCTCCATCACTTCTGCCTAAACTATTATAAATACACCAAGGAGGTTGAAATGGCCAGACAGAAGGACTGTAGAGTATTGCGGGGACAAGCATGGAATGGTCTGGGTTGGAAGGGAACTTCAGGAGTTATCTAGTCCAATCCCTCATCATGTTCAGCTAGATCAGGTTGCTCAGGTCACAAACATCCGTGTTACTACAGGTTTTTAATTGACAGGTAAATCAACATTGTCTAAGGAACCATCTTGCTACCCTGCTGCCTACTGGCCATGTACTCTCGTCTCAGAACCTTTTTTCTAAATTAAAAGAGGCTCCTGAATTCATAAGCAGCTCTAATGGAGGAGATAAAATATTGCAGAAGGTGTGGGTAAAGCTTCATAATGCAGGAGTTCATCAGACATATGGATCATTTATTCCTGACATTAATTAGCCTCCACCAGGACATGAGCAATATTTGTTCTAACGTTAGGAAGCATTTCAGAGGAGAAAGGCCACTTATATTTCTGGAGTGAATCAATCACTTTAATTAGACCAGTCAATATATCAAAAATCCCAAAGATGTTTTCAAGAACAAAATCCTTTGTCCATTGCAGATCTCAAAGAGCTGTTTTTTCCCCCTCTGCACTGTTTGTCTGCTGAAAACGAGTTCTCATCGTACCATCAGCTCACCAACACCCTCACTCTCATGCTTGTGACAACAGTCCCCATACAAATAATTTCTATTGTTCGGCTCAATCCTGTGTGTGTTTCTACTTTCATTTGTCTTCCCAGCTAGAGAGCACAAGCAGGAGCTCGCTTGGTATGCACCCTTCTGTTCAGAACACTTCTCCTTCCCTTGTGCTTGTGTAACAGGGCTCTGCTGGCCGCATTGCACTCATCTCCATAGCAACTTGGGAAAATGCTTTCTTTGCAAGTGAAGAACCGGGTTCAAGAAACTATGAGCACCACCAGACATCAACAAGGCACCCAGTCTGTAGAACTGAGCTAATGACAGGGTTTCAGGAGAAATTCTGGAGAATAAATGTTTTCCTGAGGTTTGTAGCAGGACGCCTGGTGCCAGGTCAAGATTTCATAGGAGCAGGACTTCGCATGGGAGCTTGTGCCTGGAAGGAACCTAGAAGAGATGAGGAAAAGAAAGAGCATGAAGAACGTTCTGAGAATTTTGCTGATACTAAAAGCTTTTCACTCAAGTTATCTGTGTGGAGACTTTTATCTTTAGGGATTAAAGAGGAGAAGATGTAAGGGAAATAAAAAAAGGGATAACCCCCCGCCCCTGCCACCAGCTGATTTACCCAGTCCTAGATGACTCACTTCATGCAGGGCTTGTCTACAAATCCTACTACAAGGAGGACCTCTGTCATTTTGTGAAGCTTCCTAGAGACTCCCTGTGTCCAAAGTGATCAAGGCACAAATCGAGCAAGCTGCAACCTGTTACCTTGATAATCCCTAGAGAAGTGGAGAAAAGTGACTTAAGAAAGACTCAGTCCATGCTCCTGCCTCTTGAGCCCCCTATTTCTGAGTGTGCTGTCCCAGAGGAAGGGGAGGGAGAGATTTCGCAGGAAAGGTTTTGATGGAAAAAATCCCTGAAGCAGTTGGGAAAGGACAACGAACTTTCCTGTAGCTCAGACCTCACCCTCACACTCCTCCCTCCTCCCTGCAGCTGAAAGACATAGAAGTCTTGGCTCTGGCTGAGGAGGTACCAGCTGCAAGAAGGGGTGATGAGAAGGCAGAGACAGCCCCTGAGCTTTCCTGAATATGCCCCAGCGGTCACTAAACCTCTCCTCCAAAAACACACTCCAATGCTGACAAAAGGATCTTGCCTGCCTGGAAAAGGAGCCTTGGTGTTGTCTCCATTTGCCAGCCAGCACGGGACAAACTGTGTTGGGTGCACAGCCTGCCTCCTTTGGTGATAGCAAGACCAAACCTAAAATGCACTGGAGTGAACAAAGTCCCCTTTTTAGGGAAAAATTCCCCAGAATATCTCCATGAAGTTTTTTCTTGAGCATAGTCAAATCAAGGGAGAAAGTGTACCAATGACTCTTGTGTGTCCTTGACTCATCCACCGAGGAATGCTGTACTAACCCTATACATTCTCTTCTTTTTCAAGTTTATCTGTCCCTTGTTCTGAGTAAGGCATCTGCTGGCTGAGTGTCCAGGTTCATTTGCAGGTTTTGCTGCAGCACACAGTTCAGCCTAGGGGTCTGGGCCAAGCCACCCTGGCTTCACCCTGGGTAAATATTGATGTCTCCCTCTCAGCTGGTCAGTTGAGGCTCTCTGTAGAGTCAGTGTAGGCAATAGAGACAGGGTGCAATGAATTCCAGTTGAAATGACTGCCTGCATTTGATCTGATAAATCACAGTCCAAAAGTTCTTAGTTTTCTCCTCTGGAATAAAGGAGAACATGGCATCCTGGGTGATGCTGCATTACAGCTTCCCGTTTACTCATTTCTCTTTGACTATGGTTTATAACAACAGAAAAATTGGTCTCTTTCATCTAAGGATTTAGTTAACATGGGTCTCAATAGTTCTGCACTGAAAGGACTCATGCATTAATTCATTTTAAACTGGAAGTTGGAAAGACTTGAAAATACCCCAGAAGTTATTGATAAATAGGCTGGAAGAGGGGAGCACAGAAACAGGGAGAGGAAATGCAAGGTTAGGGAAAATGGAAAAGGGTTTATGAACTCTATCACTGCATACAGGATGAAGAAAAGGTTAAGCAAGTTGGTACACACAAACCAGAAACTCTTCTCACAAATGCCATCACATATTCTGAGAAAAATGCAATGGGAGATCACTACCGTATTGGTCCTTGGTTTTTTTACATTAGAGAACTGGGGAAAGAACATTTCAGTCAAGTAGAGACGGGCACCACCACCCTCTCTATTATTCGTGTGTCACCACTGTCGTCTGCAGACACCGGTAATCTTGGCTGTCAAGACTGGCGAACTTTTCAATTCACACACAGCTATTTCCAGCAAAATGCTGATCGAGCAGGCCTGATTCCTCAGCACCTGGAATTGCATCCCTTGATGCAGGAGACAGACTTTCAAAAAGGACCCAGTCTCTGTCTTCCGTGCCCAAGGTTTAAGGATTCTCGAGTCCTTCTGCTTCCTTCAGCTAAGCACGAAGGAATTCTCAAATGCCTCTCTTAAGGCTCCTTCTCTCCCCAATACTGAAGCATCCCCAGCTTTTCTCACTAGCAGAAACGGCAAACAGTCTCTCTTCCTGCTGATCAGTGTTCTAAGATTGCGGCTGGTCAGCCACATGGCCCTGGCCACGTGCAGAGAGCAAAATGGAGACTGACTGCGTTGCTGTCTCCCCTCTCCTCCTGACCGAACGCTACAAGGGAGAAGGGGAGAATCCTTCAGCTCATCACAGGTTGTTGGATGTTGCTCTGGGGAGGGGGGATGGAAATCAGCACTAGTTCTTGCTTATCCAGTCCAGGGTGCCAGCCGCTGCTGGGGTTGGGTCAGAGCTGCAGGGCCATGTGGAGGGCAGAGGGGCTGCCACTCCCCACCTCACCATCTATGGGAGTGCAGCGGGGCTACTGCACCCCCTCCATCCCAACCCCGACAGGGGAAGCGGGGCTGGGGGCAGCGGACCCCCAGCAAGCCATGGCTAGCTGTCTTCCCCTCCCCACCCTGGAGGGGGGTGTGTGTGTGGGCTGTGCCGGAGCCAAAGCCCCACTCCGGGTGAAAAGCCCCCAGCAAAAAGAGGAAGGGCCAGCCCTCTTTTATAGAGTTCTAGTCCACCTCCCCAGGACAGGTTACGGTGAGGGGGGTGTCGTCTTGAAGCAAAATGCACCTTTTTTCCTCATGAAAGCACAAATCTACACATCTGAAAATTCTGGTAGTTTTCAAACTGCAGCAACAGTGTGAACGGGTGTGTTTGCGGCAAAAACAGCCAAGCACTGCAAAGAAACAGATGAGTGTCTTTAAATGTAAAGGTGAGGCTGTGTAGCAAGTGAAAGGTGCCAGATGGCAGTGGGGAAGGCTAAGATCAGTCTGAGCTTCAGGCGAGAGACACAGCAGAAACAGCTGGGAGGCTGCAGAGCTCTGGCCAGGCTCCAGCTGCAAACCCCTGCTCTGATCTGAGCATCTTCTCAGCACAAAGCCATGGGCAAAGAGGTGAGGATTTGTGGAGGAGCAGCACTTTTGGCACAGAAGTGGGGAGAAGTAAGAGAAAGAAATGGATGTGTCTGGCTCAGAGAGCCGAGCTGGCTGAGCTGGACTGAACGGGAGGAGAAATCCCGAAAAGAAAAGGATTTCTGTGTGATGATACATAGAGGTTTCAGGGAAGAAAACCCACCCCAGTACTTGTTTAGTAAGGGCAAATTAATGAACAGAACCAATTCCCTATGATGTGGAGCTGTGACTGGGGGTCTGTTTGTTCACCACTTCTCTAGGAAAGAGGAGGAGAGCAAACCCAAGGGTGAGCTTCCCAGCAGTGTGGTCCTGCAGGCTGTAGGACTCATTTCTGAGAGAGAGGCAGGTCATTCCATCACCTGCAACACTGCAGTCAGGGTCAGCCTGACCTGGCCCTTCATAATTTCGTGAAGCTGTTCTGGCTTTCTCCTATGACTCCATGCACATGGCTGATATTTCCCTTGCAGAGGTCTCCAGCAGATTTCTTGCTGCCCATGAGACAATTTGTGCAAGCAAGAAAACCGTGTTGCCTATAAAGTTATTTTGTACATAAACAGCTGATGTTTTATCTGCCCTAAAGCACCTGGGATGTCCCTTAAACAACGGCAAGAGTGCTGTTGGGCATCCAGGGATTTCTCTGAACAGATATTGTAGAAGAAGAACAATTTGCAAATGGACTGCTAGTGATCAGTGTCTGGGATTTCCAGGACACCCCATGCTGATGGTGGGCAGCGAGTTCAGGTGAGTAGCAAGGAAGAAAAACCCACTGCTGTCACTGAGCAAATGGTCTTCCTAGCTACAGAAGCTGAGCTAGCAAGGTTTTTCGGCAAAGTTGTAGAGATTTTGGTGGTCATGCACTGAGACAATTTGTTCAGCTTAGGCTGGCAACTTGGCCCCCCTCTCATTTCAGGGTCTGCTCTCAGAGTGTGAAAATACATCCCTGCAACATCAAACTGAACTGTCAAGTGGGGACCTGCAGTCAGGGTGGCACAGCAGAGGTTTCTGAACTTTATGAGTTCATATCTAATGGCTTTGTCCAATGAACTAGACTGGAAAGCAGTCTTGTGTTGGGCAGTGCTGGGACCCAGACCTGGGCAGGGAATGGGGTGACCCCAGCCGTGTGGGGCAGTGCTGGATTGGGCTGTGTATGCACAGGCAAGCTGTGGGTACAGCTGCAAGAGGTACCTACAATAAAAGCTTTGGAAGGAAAGTGCAGTGCAGAGGGGTTATCACAACAAGGTAGAGGCATAAGGACCCAGATCCAACTGCACCCCACCTGCCTTCACACTGTTGAAAGGAGGACTGGGAATGAGGAACAAGAATGATTTCCTAGGAAACATAGTAGGAATCTTGCAAGGTAATATAAACCCATCATGAGTCATCGAATCATCTTTTGGCAAAATCAGGTTTTCAGTAAAAATCTGTCACACTATTTTTGTAAATAAGCTTCTGCCTGGGAAAAGTCTGATTCTGAATTTCTAGCTAGTGCTCTTAAGGATATCTCTGTAAAATTCTTCATGGACTGCCAGCAGTAAGGCAGAGGTTGAGATTTGGTAGCTTTAAGCTTAGCTCAGGAGCCTCATTTATAGGTCCAAATTTTCTTAATGATGAAAGGATTTCTTTTTCCTATTAGTTTTGTTTTCTCAGCCTCTTGACTCTTCTCAGGGAAGAAATAGGAATGGCTTGCACAGCCCCCAGCTGCAAGCAACCAGGAGTGCAGGCACCAAAAATGATGTGATGCTGAGCACGAGTGTACATCCTTCTTTCTATATCAGAGAGGGAGAGGTTATGTATTCCCAAAAAGACTATCTCTGCAGCTGGTAGCATGACAGAGGGGTATGTGCTTCATCTGAATAGGTCTGTGTATCATACCCCAGTGGTCTGGGTAGAGATGTCCCTACTTGCCTCTGCACTAAGAACCCACCTCTCAAGGCCTTGGGTGTGGTGGAGCAAACCAAGGTGTCCATTGTCTGTAAAGTGCAGAGACACATAAAAGTATTCAAGTGCACATAGGATCTGTGAGTGCCAATGCCTAGCCTGCTGCAGATCATAGCCCTTGGGGAAAGTGGAGAAATGAAATGCATCCCCTGTGTAAGGACCTGGTGATGGACTGGTGTTTTGGGGGGTTTAGAATATGGGAGTCAATCTCTTCTGACAAGGAACAAAGGACAGGACAAGAAGAAATGACCTTAAGCTGCACCAGGGGCAGCTGAGGTTGGCCACGAGGAGAAACATCTTCCTGGAAAGGGTTCTCAGGCCTTCAAACAGGGGTGCCCAGGGTGGGGGTTGAATTGCCATCACTGGATATGTTTCAAAGTTATGGAGTTCTGGAGCTTAGGGACAAGGTTTGCGGTGGGCCTGGGACACCTGGGTTAGTGATTGGACTTGATCTTAAAGATCTTTTCCAACCTAAATTGGTCTGTGATTCTATGAAGTGGTCTCAAGTTGCAGCAAGAGACGTTTAGATTGGACATTGGGAAAAAGTTCTTCACTGAAAAAATGATGGGAAAAGGCTGCCCAGAGAAGTGTGGTTTCATCATCCCCAGAGTTGTTCAAAAAACATGGAGACCTGACACCTGGAAACAGGGACCAGTGGGCAGGGTGGCACTGGATTGACAGTTGGACTTGGTGACCTTGGCGATCTCTTCCAACCTTAATGATTCTGTGACAGTTGTCACAGCACAAAGAATGAAGTCTACCACTGTGCCAGAAAGATCTTCACCTTCCTCCTCTTATCCACATTTCCACAGGACAGGAGGGTACCTTAACTCCTTCCCTCTGCCTCATCCTGTTCTACCTTTTGGCACCATGAGCTGTGCTTCTGTGAGCTGGTAACAGAGCAGAAGTCAGCAGCCCTCAAAGGTCTCTGGACCTGGAGGGTTGTTGCACTGCAGTGAGCTCCCATCACATGCTGGGCATCGAGTGACTTGCAGATACTATATTTCTCCTTTCTGCTGTTTCTTTTCCTTCCAGGTCTTTCCTCTAGACCACTTCCTCCCTCAGTCTTTCCTCCCTCACTCATGGCACCACCAGAGCAGCTAACAGGACCCAGAGTGCACAGCTGGACCTGGTCCAAAGCTGTGGGGATGTTGCTCTTGTGGATAAAGGATGCACAGTATGACCTATGATTAGTGCATGAGGGTCACTCACCAGATGTTATCATGCAGAAACCAAGCAAGTCTCAGCAGCAATAAGCACTGCAGGAACACAAGGATATTGGTGACTTCATGGATTATTTGAGAGCAGGAGCTGTTACTTGTCCCCACTATAAGCTCAACATCACACATGAAGAATTTGATTTAATAATGAATGGGAACAATACAAAAGAGATTAGATTTAATAGCTCCAAGAGAAAAATCCTTGCCATTTGGGAAACCAGGAGGAGCTTTTTTCTGTGAACCAAGGATTCACCAATGAGAAATAGTGGAAGAGAGAAGAGGTCAGCATCAGTATGGACTGATAAGGTGCTGAAGCTGTGAATATAGTTGCTATAATTCTGGGGAAGCATTTTCAGCAGAACCGAAGAATGTTAGTGCTGTAGATAAAGCAAGAGCAGGAATTGGCTTGAATGGTCACACATGTGTTTGGTGAGAGATGTTAGTTTTAAATTTCATCAGGAAAGAGGAGGGCTGTTCGATCAGTTCGGGGGGGTGGAGCACCTGTCTCAGGAAAGAACGCTTTGAAAGCTTTGCTTTGTCAATAGAGCAAACTGGTTTGGAGGGGTTCTGTGATGATCCTTTACATAAATATGTCTGGGGTATAATATCAAACATGGAAAAGCCATTAAGTGATAACATGGAAATAGATGAAGCAGATATAAACCAGTTATGAGTATGGTGAGACTGGAAATTAGAAGAGTTCTAGCTATCCAGAGAGTGAAATTCTCAAACACTTTCCAAAATCCATTTTTCAGTATGGAGATGAGAAGCGTGAGACAGGAAGGAAGGAACATGAATTATATGAAGATGGAGCTGTTGATGAAAGGAGGTGTTTGATAGAGTGGAAGTAATTCTGGGACTGGAAGTTAAAGGCCTCGGGCATGTGATTTATTGCTATTCCAACGGATGGAGATTTGATCATTGTGTGCCAAGTGCATTTGCCTGTGCTATATTTATACCACATTAATCCTAAATTTCAGGCTTCTGATGGTCACTAGTGTGGTTTAGGAAGCCTTATTCACAACTTGTCTTCAGTCCCTGTTTTAACCTTCCTCTCAAGCACTGCAAATGCTGGTCACAAAGGTTGGTTTCAGAGCACAGAACATCTGTGGTTTGCCTTGGTGTGAAAATCTTCTGCATGAGAGGTGCCTGTATCTTGTTTACTCACCCAGGATTGCAGTGATCCTCATCTCTGGGATTAGAGTTTCTCTGACAGAAGGATCGTCGGGGGGATTGTTTTAATTCCACAGCATGAAATAATAATTCCATAGCACTTCTTTATATAACTTACAGTATCACAGTAATGATAAGGTTGGAAAAGACCTTAAAGATCATCCAGTCCAACCGCGGCCTCACTAGGAAGTGGCTATAGCAGACAGTCTGGTAGACCACCCTGGCCAGAATCCATGCACATTCATCTTGTCTAGCTTGAGAGAACACAAGTTCTCTGAAGTGAGAGCTGAGTAGCACCTGAATCCAAGCTCCAACTGGAACATCTTTGCTTCCATGGTGATTTCTTCTTTCATTCTTGCAGTGTGGCTTGATTATTCTGGGAGTGATTTGGAGAGGAAAAGAGGTAAAATGGACTAAATGAGCTAAGGCAGCATGTTCTCCCTGCTAAGAACAACTCAAATATTTCCTTCTGGGTCCAGGCAGCCTTGGCTCTATCCTGAAGCCCTCACATGAAGTTAAATTCGGTTTCTACAGGTGGAATTTCCTATTTGCTGTACTTGTATATCTCATACTCTTGTCTAACACAGCCTCAGAGCATCACACAGGCACCACCTAACTGAGGAGTACCTGATCAAAGGAGATGGAGTTGTCACACATGAATTTCACAGTCTTTCCCCAGCACTGGTAGAGCTGCACATTTTTTCAGTGAAGCATCACTTCCCCGAGAGACTGCGAATGGACCAGCCTCGTGCTTCTGTCTCAGCAAGGGAAGAACCACTGCTTGTCAGACAGCAATGATTAAGTTTTATCGACAGATTCTGACTGACAAGTGATTGATGAAGAGACAAAACTCCTTTTGTGGCCTGACGGTGGGGTGGGGAAATCTGAGGAAGGCAAAGCATCCTATCCAACGGTGTGTCACTCTTTCCCCTGAGCCATGGACAGATGATGGCAAAACCAGTTTTAGGAATGATGATGAAATCACTTTGAACAAAGTGATAATTAAATATTCCTGGCCCAGAACCATCATTCTGGATCCTGCAACTTTTCTTACAGGAGACTGAGGTGCAGTGTCCCATTTGCTCGGTGCCTTCAAGTGTGCAGTGTTGCCTGAGCTGCTGCAGACTTGTATCTTCTTCCATGCATGGCTCTCTTCCTTTTTGATCAGTCCTAGCTTGGCCTTCACCTGTGTGAGGAGATGACAGTCCTAGGTGTGTTACACCCTCGTCAGCTAGGTCTGAGTCGTCTTGGACTCTAGACCAAAGCACCACGACACAAGTAGCTTAACCAGTCTACCATGTCACACCACTCTAGGTGGGGCATCATGGACATGACTGGGTCTTGGAGGAGATCACAGCTGAGCAAAAGTTGAAATGACTGCTTCGGAGTGTCCTTCTCCTGCTATGTAAATGAAGATCTTATTCAGTTTTAGACTGTAAAGGCTGCCGCAGCACAGAGGAGAGATAAGGTCTGAACCCCACTTCTTCGAGAGCTGTTAGCATTTTCCAAGAAAAATGACACAGACAAAAGCGATCATCTTACAGACCTTTGTCAGCTTGTCCTCAGCCTTTTGTAGAGTGCCTTGTGTGATACCTTTTGCACAGGGGGATGAAGGAGATGACTGGGCTCACACTGCTGAGGCACAACTCCAAATTCCACCAGAGAGTGCAGTCAAAGTATTCTGTGAGTAATGCCGCCTTCTCTGATTAATTCATAAAGCTCATTTCTAGCTCAAACCCTCCACGCAGCTTTCTTATTTTAATATCCAAAATGCTTTGAACAAATATTTATTCCCCTATGAATTAACATTTTAAAATAAATCACAGTTATTTGTTTATTAATGCTCTAGGATGCCACAACTGCTTGGGAGCTCTCTCATTTTCATTGTAACAATGAATAGTCAAGTGAATGTAATGAGGGATGTATCAGCCTCCTGATTTTGTAAGATCCAGAAAAGTCTTATATCTAAAATATTCCTCTGTCTCCATTAGTTTTTCTGGTTTTATGAAGCTTACATGTTGCCTTTGAGTTCCCTTTTGCAGTTTTTCCAGTACAGCTTATTTCCCAGTTCATGGGTGGATCGTAGCCTTGGATGTGCCTCAGCTGCCGTTGTCCCCCTTAGTTTTTCCTGCTGCACTGAACACAGATTGTGCTGATGTCAATTTCTGTGTGCCTCAGTTTCACACCTGAACATTGGATTTCCTTTTCATAATGAGCACTCACATGATGGGTGCCGTGTGCTAGGCGAGGTCTAGGAGGTGAAGGCTTCAGAGGGATGTGACACATGAAGCTACCATCTGAAATGTACCATATTAGTACGGTTCATCCCTCCTTTTATTTGAAACAAACCTCTTTTTTGGAGTGTAGCAGAATAATAAATCCACTAATCCCCTGTTCCAGTGGGAATTGACTTGTTTTGTGGACTAGTATCAGTAATAAGCTCAGGAAGTTTATAGCAAAGAAAACTTCCCAGCTCTCTAAGTTATTATTGTAGTGATATATTGTAAACCTCCGCTACCAAACAGTTGGCTTAGTTGTTTTACATTTATGGCGAAGATGATTTAGACCTCAAGTGGGAAATAAAATCTGAAGATGTTAATTTTATTATGGAACAATACATTAAGAGGCCATCTTTCAGGTAGAGTAGCGGGGAAGGGGAACGTGTACTGGTGATGGCTGTTTCAACTATCTTGAAACACACATTATCATTTCATCAGTTCAGCTGAGTGTGCCTGTCAGCTGTCTGAGAGGCTGAAATGCTGACCTCTACAGCTGAACTTGCTCTGGAACTGTTAGTTGTCTGTCATTCCTGTGAGCTGCTAAGATTTATCTGGGAATTCGTAGTTTATAGTCTGTGGTGTATGAGGCTTCGCCAGACTCAAAATCAATAATTCACGTGTGGTCAAACAGCAAAGACAAGATGTGGTGTGGGAGACACAAAGTTTATTATTTGAGAGTTTCTTTCAGTACAAAATACTGACAAAGAGAGAAAAACAACAACCCCAGATGATTTTAGTATCAATTTTGAATTTAAACAATTTTTTTTAGCTAATGTCTTCCTCCTTTGAAACGCCGTTGTTGCAGTGTGCTTCACACTCGTTGTTGGAGTGTGTCATGGTTGTGGAGACATTAGTCTCCCATGTGGTGAGGAGCACAAGTGCATTCACATGATCACCAGCTACAGCACAGGCAAAGGGTGGCAGGACAAGTCATGACCAAGGCAGAGCACAGGGATGTGAAGAAGCTGCTACAGCACTGAAACCAGCAGCATTTCAGCTTAGTGAGAACATAACGTTTCCATGGAGCATATGCACATTTGAGGCACACAAAAAACTGCTTTAGAGAACCCCCCCCCAAAGTTTCTTTCAAAACAGATTTGAGACAGAATTTTCAATGAGTCGTTTCTGTGTCATCATATAATCTGAAACTGCAGAGAGTTTCCTCTTTCCAGTGTCTACATTTCCATCTCTTTGTCTGCCTGCTGAGCCTACAGCCATTTGCTTCTTGTAGAAGATTCTGCTTTTCACAGAGGGCATAAAGCGTGGGGCTCACGTTCTCTCTATTCAATACTTGTCCTCTTTGTTTTTCTTCTTCTTTTTTTTTCTTTACAGTAAATAAAAAATACAAGTTCTGCTTTTGCTTTTTGTATACGGAAAGCAAATGAAGAAGCCAGCAGCAGCATACTAGTACAGATCTCGTACACTTTTTAGTAAGGCTCAACCTGCCTTTTCAAAGCACATTCTGCAGGGACTTCCATTGTCAGTTAAGGTAACTTCTGAGCATTAGTAACACCACTCAAAGATATTTTACTTCATAAATTAGCTCTACTCCTCTGTGACAGCAGCAAACAGAAAAATGAAAACTGGTTGTGGGTTATAAAGCCCAGCTTGATGGAGATGCTGTTCTTGGAGGGTTAACAATGAGATGGGTGGGTAATTGGTATTACTGTGCTGCTTTACAAAAGAGGGCTACATCTGGGAAGCAAGTGATGCAGCTGTTACTATGCTGACAATAGATGTACCAGGTCCAGCAGGGCAATCATAGGATCATCCTGGCTGGAAAGGACCTCCAGGATCATCAAGTCCAGCCTTCACCCCAACAGCTGCCTAACCCCTAGACCATGGCCTCAAGAGCTCTAGCTACTTGGTTTTTAACATCTCCAGGATGGGGACTCCACCACCTCCCTGGGCAGCCTGTACCAGTGCCCAACCACTGTCTCAGGAAAGAACTTCTTCCTAAAATCCAATCTAAACCTCATCTGATGCAACTTGAGGCCATTTCCCCTTATCCTATCACTACTAATTTGGGAGAAGACGCCAGCACCAGCCTCACTACAACCTCCTTTCAGGTAGCTGTAAAGAGCACTAAGGTCTACTCTCAGCCTCCTCTCCTCTAGACTAAATAACACCAGTTCCCTCAGTCACTCCCCACAGGACCTGTTCTCCAGCCCTCTCACCAGCCGTGTTGCCCTTCTCTGGCTCCACTCCAACCCGTCAACGTCTTTCTGATACTGTGGCACCCAAAACTGGACCCAGTACTCAAGGTGTGGTCTCATGAGTGCAGAGTACAGGGGCACCATCACCTCCCTACTACTACTGGTGACATTGTTCCTGATCCTGGCCACGATGCTGTTGGTCGCCTTGGCCATCTGAGCACCCTGCTGGCTCCTGTTCAGTTGACTGTCAACCAACACCACAGGTCCTTTTCTGCCAGGCAGCTCTCCAGCCACTCTTCCCCCAGCCTGTAGCTGCTGGGTGTTGTTGTGACCCAAGTGCACGTTCCAGCACTTGGCTTCATTAAACCTCATCCCATTGGCCTCAGCCCATTGCTGCAGCCTGTCCAAATCCCTCTGCAGAGCCTCCCTACCCTCAAGCAGATCGACACTGCCGCTTAATTTTGTGTCATCTGCAAGTTTACTGAGGGCGCATTCGATCCCCTCACCCAGGTCACTGATAAAGATGTTAAACAAGACTGGTCCCAACACTGAGCCCTGAGGAACACCGCTTGTGAGCAGTCGCCGACTGGATTGAACCCCATTCACCACAACTCTCTGGGCTTGGCCATCCAGCCAGTTTTTAACCCAGTGAAGAGTCCACTGTCTGAGCTGTGAGCTACCACCTTCTGCAGAAGAATGCTGTGGGAAACAGAGTCAAGTGCAGAGCTGGTGGCTATGGTTCTCTTCTGTGCTTACGGGTCAATCTCCCTGGCTGTCTGAATGTTCCAGCCCCTCAGCCCTGTGTGAGTGGTGCTCAGAAACATCAAAATCCTCTTAACTTTCCTGTGAGGTTGTGAGGACTTCAGTGCCTCAGGATAGCAGTTTTATCTCTTTTCCTACTCTTCGGCTTGAGAGACCTTCAGCATCACTGACCCTACAGAGCACCTTATCTCCTGTCCCCTGGTGAGGAAACTGATCTGTTAGCTTTCACTGTGAGGGTTCTGTGGGAATTTTGGGCCTCAGTGATGTCTGAAAAGTGCAGTACTGTGTATCTAGATCCTTTCTTCCTAAATCATGGCCAGAACTGGTAGAGCTTGAAACACTGGCCATTGTGCTTAGTCCTGCCACCTCAGAGTCCCTGCAACAGCTTGAAACTCTGGACTTGGGCGATGGGATCAGAGTGCACCTCTCCTCTGAGTTTCTATGACTTCTCCGCAATCTCCCCATGACCCATATGTCCTAAGGCACTTCTGCTGCTCTTCGTCTTTCAACCTGCATTCCCACTTTGCACTCCATCTGGGGATATCGCTCAGACATTGTCTCTGAACGGGTCAGGACATGAATTTCTTGTTTGTGTCTTGCAGAAAAGCCACTGGACAGCACTTTGGAACTCTTTGTATAAGATTACAGAAGGAAGCAGGGCTGCATAAATCAAGGATTTATCAAGTGCAAGCAAAGACTAGGATAGAAGAATCCAGTCCTGTTCTGCAATAGGCAACTTGGCAATGGCACCTGCTTGCAGCCAATTCTGCTGCACGTAGGTCGAGGAGCTTCTTTTGCATGAAGCAATCTGTTGGAAACTGAAGCTGGTCTTTGAGGCAGGAGGTGGTTTAATTTCCATGTGATACTGCTTCTCTGGCACAGGAATGTCATGTTGCAGCATTGTGTTCCTTACTAGGCAGGTAGATGACTCCAAAAGTCCTTGCATGGAGATTGTGCCTATCTCAGCTCCAGAAAGCTTGGATTTGTTGCAGACAAACAGTTGCACACAAGCCCAAATATTCTAGAAATCCAGTGGGAGGACACCACCACCCATTTCTGGCATGTACTGATGTTGCTGTCATCGTCACTGATGTCTAGCTTGCATGACAGGCTATTTATCCTCTGTCTTGTTCATCTCTCTGACTTGTCAATTCACTGTTGGAGGTACCTAGACAAAATGGATTGTTGCTTTCTCAGTTCTTCTGCTCTGCTTCAGACATAGCCTGCATTGGGTTTAGGACTGATTGTGCTCTGAGACCTTGGTAGAACAAGTCTAGTACTGAGGACAATGTCTTCTTAGGAGAGAAGTCCCACAGAGTTATTTTCATAGCCTGTGATGGAGAAATGAATGCATGCCACTAAACTGCTCTTCAGCAGCATCTGATTCTCTTGTACCATGATAAGGGGAGCCAGTGATCCAACCTCACTCTTTATGTCAAGAAGTTATCTGAAATTTATTGCATTTTTACAGAGGTAGAGGGTCAATGGGTATGGGGGCTTGTATCAGAAGAGAATTTGTAGTCTACAGATCAACAGATTTTCTGCAGGTGATCTAAAACCTACTTAGATACTGAGTGGACTCCACTATTTTTCTTCTGGTCCTTCATGGACAGTATAAAATTTCAGGACAGACACTGAGATGAAGTGTCAGGACTGCCATCATACACAGTTTTTCATGAACGTGTTACACTCACAAAGAGGTCAGGAAAAAGCCTGGAAAGTAAATAACAGAACACAGAGAACAGGCTGTAAAGTTGTCAGGGAGGTGAAGAATCTGGAGGGATTCCTTCACCTAACGCAGTATTGTGGGACACTGAATTCAGTGAATAAGAGGCAATTCTATAATAAAGAAAATAAACATTTTTCTGCTCCACATGGGATAAAGAGAGATCCCGGGTACCAAAAGACACACAAAGTCGGGAGAATGAGTGGGAAGACCCATCAGAGTGACAATCTAAATTGCTGGGCAAATTTTGGATGCTCCGAGCTGTGAGTTGCCAGAGACTAGGAGGATGTAGCACAAGTGGGAGTGCTCTGCAGCCATCCCGCTCCTCACATGTTTTACACTGAAAAGGCAGAAGTTCTCAACACCTTCACCTCTGTCTTTGTCAGAGTTGTTGGGTCCCATGCCATGGGAACAAAAATTCAGATTGACCCACACAAATCTGTGGGCCTGGATGCCATCCATCCGAGGGTGCACGGAACGCTGGCTGATGGAGTTGCAAGGCCACTCCATAATCTTTGAGAAGTCAAGGAGATTGGGAGATGTACCTGAAGACTAGAAGAAGGCTAATGTTACCCCTATCTACAGGAAGGGTTCCAAGGAGGACCCAAGTAATTGTAGACCTATTACCCTCACTTCAATCCCTGGGAAAATTGTGGAGCAAATCCTCATGGGGACTATCACAGGTAAACCAAAGCATGTGACAGGGAAAAGCCAGCACGGATTCACCAGGGGCAGACCATGCTTGGCAAATCTAACTGTCTTCTATGACAAAGCAACCCACTCAGTTGATGCAGGGCAAGCAGTGGACATTCTGCAGAAACACACAAATCAAACCTACAGATTCTACTCAGCTTCTAAAGCAGAACATCCCCTTGTGTGCTACAAAACTACATTCACACAGTAAAAAAGCCTCAACTACAACCCCTCCATTGACGTCTGTCTCTGTTAGCAAGAGTTAAAAAAGCATCAGCTAAAACAGATAGCCCCACTGCCCCAGAAAGCAATAGAGTAGATAAGTCCTTCCATGGATACCAAAATAAAAAGCTCTCCTTTTCCAGAAGCACTACTGGATCAAGGTAGAACCGCTCAGTCCAAAGACTGTCAATTGCTGCAGAGCAAGGCTGGTGAAGGGTTTGGAAAACATCCCATTATGAGGAGTGACTGAAAGAGCTGGGGCTGTTTAGTCTGGGGAAGAGAAGGCTGAGGGAAGACCTTATTGTTCTGTACAACTACCTAAAAGGAGGCTGGAGCCAGAACAAGGTTGGTCTCTTCTCACTGGGGACAGATGACAGGATGAAGGGAAATGGCCTCAAGTTGCACCAGGAGGACTTAGGTTGTACTGTACAGGAAAAACGTCTGTATAGTTAGGGTTGCTAGGCACTGGAACAGGCTCCCCAGTGGGGTGGTTGAGTCACCATCCCTGAATGTGTTTAAAGGTTGTTTGGACATGGTGCCTGGGGACATGGTTTAGATGAAGTCTGTGGATGACACCAAATGAGTGGGAAGTTGACACTCTAGAAGGGAAGGAGAGCCACCGTGGAGAGACTGAAGAAGTGAGCTAGGAGGAACCTTAGGAAGTTCAGTGGGGACAAGTGTAAGGTCTTTCCCCTGGGAATACACAACCCATGAATGCAGCTCAGACTGGGATCCACCTGGCTGGGTGGACAGCAGGCTCCACATGAATGAACAGGATGCTGCAGAGGCCAAGAAAGCCAACAGAATGCTGGGCTGCACTAACACGGGTATCACTAGTAGAGATAAGTCATTGTCTTGCTTACTGAATGCTAGTCAGATTGCACCCTGAGCCCTGTGTTCAGTTTTGGTCCCCACTGCACAAAAAAGATGTGGACAGGCTGAAGAAGGTCCCAAGAAGTGCCGCAAGGACAACCAAAAGACTAGAAGACCTGCCATTTGAGGAAATGCTGAGAGAACCTGGTTTGTTCAGCCTTGAGATTAGAAGGCTTCAGGGGGATCTTATTAGCATGTACCAGTACACTAAGGATGGCTGCTAAGAAGATGGAGACTCTCCTTTCACAACATGAGACAGATATAATTTGTTGCTGGGCAGATGCTGATTGGAGTCCAGAGGAAAAGTTTTTGCTATGAGAGCCGTTAGACACTGGAATGGTCTTCTGTGGAAAGTGGTGGACTCTGTAACTTCAGTTTTAAGGCTGAGCTTGACAAAGTGCTGGGCCAGCTCATTTAAACTTGATTTCTTTAGCTTAAAGGGTTGGACTAGATGATTCCTGGGGGTCTCTTCCAAGCTGGTATACTGTGATATCTCTTCACTTGCTGCTGAACAATGGACTCAGGATTTAAGGATCTTTGCTTTAAGCCAGGAATCCTCTTCTGCTAATTTAGAAAGAACATTCAGAAAGAACCTCCAGCCTCTGGCTATATCATGCATTCATTTATCTAGTTGTCTCTCCCTTTACCCTTTCATGAGCAAGCTCCATCTCAAAACTGGCCAGGTTCTTGTTGGGTTTTTTTTTGTTTGTTTTTTGAGGTTTTTTTTCTTTCTATTCACTACCACCTGTGAAGCTGTACCAGCTGTACTGAACTCCACCCGCTAGGAGACTTCTTCCACTTTGTAGCCTAAAATCTACGTCTGGTCAGTTTATAGCTACATATTCTTGCGATAATATTGCTTCTAGCTCAAATGGTTGTCTTCTGCCTTGGAGTTTCCTCCGGTGAATTTATAGAAGGCAATATCCCCCCTAGTCTGGCTAGATTAAAAAACCCCAGCATCCCAAACTACATTCCTCGTTATATAACGCATTCTTTCTTTGTCGCTTGCTGTTCAAGGAATAACTGCTGTAATCTTAGCCCTCCTTCCTGAGCATGAGTGATCAGTGAGAGCTCAGTGGAAGGCAGAGGAAGGGAGAGGAAATGCCCGTTCTCTGCTGGAAATACTGTCCTGATGTATTTTGGGGAGGCATGTAAATATTGGCTACGTGCATGACACCATCCTGTGATCAACTGGTGTTTCCAGATCCATTTTCTCAGGCATTCCTGGCTAATGAGCACCAGAGAGAGAAGTTTGTAGTGATCAGAGTGGGTGTATGCTGTGTGCCTGCTGCACGGCAGCTCGGGTCAGTGTCCTGCTGTTTCTTGAAGTCATTTTCTAGGATGAGTCTAGACATTTTCTAGGGTGAGTCTGGAGGCAAATGGGATTACTATGGCACTCCCCACTGGAAGCACCTAAAAAATGCATCAGGAAAACTAATCATTTTCCACTACACTTGTCCCTTGCTCTTTCCTCCTCTCACACCCTTCCTGATGGCCTACATCTGTTACTAGCTGAGCAGGTGTAAGGATGCAGGTGCTGGGATGCTTATTTTACCCCCTGGTATTGCCAAGCCCATCCAGATATGAAAACGCATAGTGAGGAAGATTTGGTGGCTCATCATGGCCTGAGGACCTCCCCACGCAGACCACTGGCAAGGGAATGTTGTTTTCAGGTTGCAAGCCTTGACCTTGAGGAGCAGGGTCTGGAGGGGGGATGAATGTGGAAGTGGAGACTGGGATACTTGCACCAGTTCACCATTTTAAGACCTGGTAAGCTTGAAGAAATTCCTGCTTCTGTAGGCACGGCTAGACAGGGCAGAACAAGCCTCTTGCTCCATGGATGAAACAGTGGATCCTGACTTCTAACTCTTGCAGGGAGAACATTATTCCATAGGAAGCCTGCACCATACCTCACATGTTGGCTAATAGCTGCTGTGACCCCTCCTCTGTATCACAGCCTCTTGAGGTATTCTTCTTCTCATTTTCACATTTGTTTTCTCTTTGCCAAATCATCACTTCACATTTATCTTTGCTGCATCTTCTCTTGCATCATTTGTCACATTTGTCTTCCTTACTGAGGTTTGTTTTGAATTCCAGCCCTGCTCTCTGAAGTGCTTGCTCCTTCCACCTACCAATTTTTAAGTGCATCTCTAGTCCATCATCCACACCATTAATAAAAAACACTGAGCAGAACCTGACCCCTGCAGGGCTCCCCTTGCAGTGCCCATCCAGCCTCACCACACGCCTGACACAACTGCTCTTCTAGGCTTGTTTCTTAGAGCTGCTTCTGCTCGCTTGTCTCCTGTATGCAGAGATTTTCCCCCTTTTGTTTCGTTTCATTGTCAGGGCATTTCCCTCCTGGCCTCTGTATTTATAGACAGGTTTACCGAGGGCTCTCCCTGTGCCAACGTGCAGGCAGCCACAGGAAAACCGTTTGACACTGCGTTCAAGCAGGCAGCTTCATAAACCACAGATGCTGTGAAACAATCTGTTTTGAAAGAGCTGAATGTGGGAGGAGTCACATCCACATGAACGGGATGAGGAGCATCTGCTGAGTTGTCTCTTGAAAATGCCACCATGACTGTCTGGTGGCACTGGGATAGTCATTGACTTCATGGGGGAATGGGCAGATGTGTATGAGGGCCTGTCCTGCAGAAATGCCATCACAACTGAGTATTTTGATTTTCCTCAAACACCTGCTCCTCTGCAAAGATCTGTTCTGCTCAGTGCTGTCCCACTAGCTGTGTACGAAGTAAGACTTCCCCAGCCGTGATGCTTTCTGCTCCATAAAAGCTGTTCTATTCTGGACAGATGGACAGCATCAGGAGCTGGAGGAAACAGAAGAGCATGAGCAGTGTAGGCATCTTTTCTGAGCAGGAGCATCTGTCTGTAGGAGGACAGGTTCAGGATCTGTACCCTCCAAACAAAGTGAGGAGTCCCCTGGCTTCAGCAAGAGCAGTACCTGAGTATCACCCAGGCCTGGTTCTACCTAGCAGTTCAAGAACAGGCTCTGCAAGCATCCACACCACCAAAGGATATGGTAATGGAAGCAGGAATGTGTGTTCAAGTAACACAGAAGGAGAGGATGGGTATGCCTCTCTGAAAGCTCCTCTTACGCCCAGCCAGCAGCTACATACTTGATACAACAGCTCTAGGACAGGTCCCTGGCTGGTTCCAGTAAGAAGTCAGATCCACGGCAGGCTATACTGGTGCGCCAGCAGCAGATCTAAACATCCACAGTAGCAAAATTAGACTGATCGGGCCAAGCAGTGTTACAGTGATTGCAGCTCAAGATTAGTGCCGTGGTCTGCACTGCTCTGCACCCAAACATCTGGGCAACTGCTGTGTTCCAGCCCTTTCTACTACCTTGATAGGAAATGAGGCAGTTTTTCAGCTTCTCTGCTCCAGCAGTGGGGAGGGAATGATGCTGAAGGGTGGACTGGTTTCCTCTCTTCCATTGGTAGAGGTCTGCTCCTCCAGCAACATCTAGTCCTGCTGGAAGGGGTCTGTGAGCCCTTGGTGGGAACAGTGATGCACTGCCCCATGCACTATGCAGGGGAAGAAGTCCATAGGAAGGGAAGACCGTGGGAAGGCTGGTTGTGGCTTCCTGCTCTGAAGCTTTGCTTATGTTTGAATTCCAGCTCTCTCCAAGGAACATGCGAGTTTTGTGCTGACTTATACTGACACAGGCTTGAAATCCTGTGTTAGCACTACAGCAGAGGAAAAGCTGATGCAGTTGATTCCTATTAATGAGCCATGTGCAGAGCAGCTCTTACCAGTGCTCTTGTGAGCCGGCAGCAGGCAGAGGAGGCACAGATTAAAAACCAGAACATTTTTTAATGGAAGTGCATTAAAAATGAGAACTGGAAAGACTCCATTATAATGATCCCTCTATCTAGGGAAGGAAGGCTCAAAACAGAGTCTCTACACCTGAAATCAAGGCTAAGACTTCAATATACATGAGCTGTGGCAACAGGAGACAGTTACAACATTTTGATCCCAAATGCTCACCTGCCTCTCCTTCCTGCCGCTTCTCTCCACCCTGCCGTGCTCTAAATGCTCAATTATTCTCCAATTGCACTTTGGTCAGACTGTGAATGAGATCTGAGACATGAAAGAAACACCTTGAAGTGCTCACAGGAGGAATTAAGACATCTAGGGACTGAATGATCCTTAAGGCAGTATAGACCCCAAATCAGAGCAGCATACAATCCCAGTAAGTTTTAATACACATCAAGATGTTACCTCCCCAGTCTGGCACCTGAAAACCCACTGTAGTCACCACATTTCAGCCCTGGTAGCTCAGCTCTGCAGCAAACTGCCCAAAAAACCCTACAGAGGTGGTCAATGTGACAGAGGAGTTGGAGGCCTGTATCTAGTGGAGTCCCCCAAGGGTCAGTACTGGGACCAGTACTATTCAATCTATTCATTAATGACTTTGACGAGGGATTAGAGTGCCCTATCAGCAAGTTTGCTGATGACACAAACTGGGAGGAGTGGCCGACTCCCCATCAGGCTGTGCTGCCATTCAGTGGGACATGGACAGGCTGGAGAGCTGGGCAGGGAGAAATTTGATGAAAATTAACATTTCATCAAATGTACAGATGTCAAGACTGGCATCTGGACAAGAGAAACCCCAGGGACCAGGATAGGTTGGGGATGGATCAGTTGGAGACCAGTATAGGAGAAAGGGACCTGGGGGTCCTAGTGGACAGCAGGTTGACCATGAGCCAGCAATGTGCTCTTGTGCTGGGGTGGATCAGAACGGAGTGTTTAGCAGATCGAGAGAGGTTCTCCTTCTCCTCTTATGAGACCCTGGTGAGACCATGTCTGGAATATTGTGTCCAGTTCTGGGCCCCTCAGTTCAAGAAGGCCACAGAACTGCTGAAGAGAGTCCAGCATAGAGCCACAAAGACGATGAAGGGAGTAGAATGCCTCCCTTATGAGGAAAGGCTGAGAGAGCTGGGTCTCTTTAGGTTGAAGAAAAGGACCTCACCTGAGGGGTGACCTCATTAATGTTGATAAATATGTGAAGGGTGGGTGTCAGGGGGGATGGAGCCAGGCTCTTCTCAATGTCATCTAATGAAAGAATAAGGGGCAATGGGTGCAAACATTCCACATAAAAAAAAGAAGGAACTTCTTCACAGTGAGGGTGACAGAGCATGGGAACGGGCTTCCCAGGGGGGTTGTGGAGTCCCCATCTCTGGACATGTTTAAAATCTGCCTGGATGTGTTCCTGTGTGACTTGGTCTAGGTTGTCCTGCTCTGGCAGAGGGATTGGACTAGACGATCTTTCGAGGTCCCTTCCAATCCCTAATGCTCTGTGATTCTGTGATATAAAAGTACAGCAACTTTTACAATTCAGTCTGGATTCCCCAAAACAATTTCTCTTACTTTGTAAGTTATTATCATAGAATCATAGAATCATAGAATGGTCTAGGTTGGAAGGGACACTAAAAATCACCTAACTTCAGCCCCTCTGCCATGGGCAGTGACACTTCCCACCAGGCCAGGTTGCTCAGAGCCTCATCCAACCTGGTCTTGAACACTTCCAGGGATGGAGCAGCCACAACTCCCCTGGGCAGCCTGTTCCAGTGCCTCAGCACCCTCACTGTAACAAATTTTCTCCTAATATCTAATCTAAATCTCCCCTCTTCTGTTTTAAAGACATTTCCTCTCATCCTATCACTACAAACTGCATAAGTAGCCCTTTCCCAGCTTTCTTATAGGCCCCCTTCAGATACTGGAGTGGGGTACTTTTCCCCAGTAAAAATAGCAAGAGGAACACAGATAACTGACAGAAATAAACTAATTGTGATCTAATGATGGCACTCTGCATGCCCCCATTAGTTAAAGATGAATTAACAGAACAGCTAAGCATGAATTTCAGTATTACAATCCCTCTAATGCTTGTTCAGCTACACGAACAGCCTCCACTCATACGCTCACACTCTCCAGTCACATTTGTTCCACCCACTGCTTAAGGAGGACACTAAATATATAAACAGAACATCACTGGGATTGTGGGTGTATTCTGCTCGAACAGCACACACTGCAAATATGTTCTTATAATCACATACGTATTTCCTTCTTGGTCTTTAACAGCCCGTGAGTCACACTGCTGCACCTCCTTATAATCTAGACGGAGATTTGGAAAGCTTATGCTAAAATACTAAAAAAATAGCAAAGAGCTTTCCTCTTCCAGATGTAAGGGATCAAATCTCATTTCCACAGTTACCTATTACCCCTAAGGAGTGGGAAGCAATTATCCACACAGAAAAATAATTCTTAGTGTACTAAGCCATCCTAAAAGCCCATAAAGATAAACCAGAAGTGAAAGTTATTAGAGAGGGGATAACAGACTCTCTGTGGAAACTGAAACCAAAACCATATGTGTCCTTTACACCTTTGTGTCTCTAATTGCTACACAGATTGTTGCTTTAAGGGTTAAGAACAACTAATACATCTATGCCATCTACCCCTCTTTTGCAGAACTGTCCCCAAACCTTTCTTTGAACCGAGCTCATGGCCTGCAGGTAGTGCAGTGAGTAACAATCTCCTCACATGAGTAGATGCTTAGCCTGTCCAGCCAGCTCATATTCTTCCACTCCCTCCACAGACTTGCTCTCTCAGATTTTTTTCTGTTTTGCATTTCCACCCATTTCTGCTGTTGTGTGTCTTTTATCTCTCTATTTCTGCTGCATCCCACATACCTGAAGGTTCCTCGCTGTCTTTTTCTCCATCCCATGCACATTTAAAGCCCTCTTATTCTCTTAAACTGAAATCACCATTGTTATTTGCAGTTCAATAATCTCATTTGATCACAAATAAAATAAAAGACAAAAATGAAGAAGAGAGAAAAAGATTGTCCCCACCGACTAGACATGAGTGATTCTGCTCAAAACGCAGTGTCTTTCAAAGTACTTTGCCAGACACATCTAAAAATGTACCACTCTGCTCTGAATGCCACTGTGCAGTCAAGCCAGAGGAGCATTCGCAGTACCTGGGCCTTCAGACAGCTGGCCAAAACTCTACTATTGAGGCTGGAGGAATATGGGTGCCTTCACAGCTGTGTGTCAGTCCAGCAGTCTATCTTGCTGCATTCCACAGCCTGTGTGCCTGAGCCTCTACTGAACCTAGCGAATGGGAAGCTAGCACAAAAAAGCAGTTGACAGCTGCCAGGGTAGCACATTGGATTCTGGATATGTCAGCCTGCCTAGCTGCTGTCTACAGAGGATCTGAAGAGAAATCAAAGAACACATAATGTGATTCTTCACTGCACAATATTTCTGTTCTGACACATTCCTGTAGCTGTGGGCAGAAGATTCAAACAAAATGTGGATGCTGCTTCTTAGCAGCTACATCACCTTAGCTGCTTTTGAATTCCGGGCTGCTTCTATCTCTTAACAGAAGACTGTGTGTCTCAGCAGACATATTTTTATTTCTCTGCTAAAGTAACAACAACAAAAACATTTTGTCTTGTGACCAGAGCAAGATTTTTAAAAAAAGCACAGCCACCACTGCATCTTAGAGATTCACTCTGCTGATCAACTCTTTTAAACAAAACTGCAGATGTTCACCACCATCTGGGAGTTTTTGAGATGTGGTATAAGGATTGTAAGATGCAAACTCAGAAATTCACTAGTAATACACTTCACTCATATCCTTTATATAAGCAACTCCTAATGGTTTATATTAAAAAGATTCAGTATTCCAAAGCAATTAAATAATTAAGTTTTTGCCAGTGCTGACAAGACAAAAAAGAGGGTTCAAAGCCTTATATTTTATTGCAGAAAGAAGTATTGTGCTTTGGAAAGTACGAAAAGATGGTCCAACATGAATATGCCAGTAATTCCATAGGATGTTTTACATCAACAGTGGAGAGGGACAAGGTTCCTATCTGGTACTATCCACAACGTGTTATTTGTGTGGATATGCATTGGCTTGGATAAGACAATCATAGAGAAGAAGCAAGGAAAAGTCAAATGAGAAAAATCACAGGAGAAAGACACACACAGAGGAAATTGAAAGCTCTAAAACCAATTTCAAAAGGTTATCTCAGCACCGTGTGACTATAAAAGAGGGATGAGAATGCCTTTTTGTGTGGGTGCAGAGATGCTTTTAAGCAAACTACTTGATATTATCCAAATATCTAGTATCCTCTAAAAGGTTATCTGCTTTTATTAGCATAGCATTCAAACCAAGAAATTGTTTTTCCAGCTCATTAGTTGTTTCTTAGTTTTGAAACCCATTAGATCCATAATCACTCATTAAAATGATTTCATACTGTGATGAATGTTGTGTTATGTATACTGAATAATAATAATTCAATGCTACTAGGCAGTTTGCTGTTTTATAGGCTCAGTCTTAGAGATTAATAAATTCTGCAGACGCTATACAAGTGAAAGAACTATTTATGCCTTCATTTGTGTTTGCCTATTTACTTAACCAATCTCATTCAGACTCCACTGAGGCTTTCCCAGGAGTATCAATTTAAGATGAAATTTTCCCCCAACCACTTGCCTTTAGACTAAATAACTTCAAAGAGATTTTCAGTGGTGCTGCAAAGTGATGTTGGTCTGAACTTTGAGTTCATCCCTTCTAATTCACCAGAGTTATGTAAGTTCATAGCTAAAAAGATTACTCATCCAACCACTATTCCAGTCCACCTGCAACTTACTTTATAAATCAATGGAGGAAATTTCAACCGAAGTATCATTCCAAAGAGCAGTGGGGTGTTCTTTTTTCCCCACCTGTTTAGTTGTTTGTTTGGGGGTTTGGGGGTTTTTTGTTCAATTTTTGGGTTTTTTTTAATTATCATCTAGACCTGTGACACAACAAAGAGACAAGTTATCAAACATTTCTGGGACTAAAGGAAGCACACCTACAACCGTCCTACACATCACATATGTCCAACTGTTATTCCCTTTAATAGTGCTCACACCATTTTCTGAACATATTTCAGGATCCTTTACAAGTGAAAAGAAGTATTTTTTAATTCATGGGTTTTCCACAGTATGTTCTACAGGGACTGACAAACACTGCTGAAAAATGTTGCAAACATATTCACAATCCCCGTGGTTTGTGAATTCAAAACAACAAGATGAACTTGGGAGCAAACTTTTCATGACAAAAGTTCATTCTCTTTGTACCTTCTGTGTCAATGGCAATTCTATTAATTATTCATCCAGAATTCTAAATACTGAGTTTCATAGACAATTAATTTGTATTAATTACAGCTACTAAATAGAGGTTAAACATATAAGCATTCACATGCTATGTAAAACCCCAGGTCAGAGTGAAAAGACAAGATTTTTCCTGCTTTGCTCCCATCTGTAGAGACAAAGTGATGCAGAAAAATGCAGCACCTGTGCTATTTGGATGTGGTTTTTGTTGAATACCTGCAAATGCTTTCCCTTTTAGTGAATTTATTTTCTTTCCCAATGATTTCATTTTCTTTTTTGGATGAGATGTACAAAAAATTATGAAAAGGTAAGCATAGAGAAAATGCAAGATTAAAAGACTGAAAACCTCAGTGATGCTCTGGCAATGCATAGAGGGATTAGCTCACAACCGAGTAAGGCGGCTCAGGTCCTCTTTCAGGCTACAGAAACATTTTAATGAGTTGCCTGATTAGTATGGGACAAATAACTACTTTGATTCAGCTTCCCCATCTAAAACCAGACTAGAATTACAACACCTTCATAGTATTACACAAATAGAAAAATAGTTACAAATAGAAAAATAAATCTAATTAATCGACTAATTGCAAATATTTAAAACAAGACTCTGTAACTGCTTGAAACCTAGCTATTAATAGGCTTATAGTCATTCCTTTGCAGAAGCAAGTAATGTTTCTTCCATAAGGCTTTCTAATTCAGTTCCATAAATGCTCTTTTACCAGAAGTTTAAATTACTTCATCCTAGATTGGGGATCACTCACATCAGTTCAGAACCAAGCTGAACTATTTGAAGAGCAAACCAGTCATGCTGAAAGACAGCTCCTCAGGAATTCAAAGTAACAAATAAAAAAATGAAAACAAATAAATTTAGAAGTGCTCTCCTACACAAAAGCCAGCCACACGTTGTGATGTATATGAAGAGACTTTCTGAAAAGAGATGCAAGCATCCTTAGCAGGGAGGTGAGTTGGAACTGAATGGAAAACAATCCCTGTCTCAGTACTGAAAAATAATTCTACTCATTTGGTTCATCCTTGGTTTGGGTTTTTTTGAAGACTAAGAATGGCAGTAAAAGGCTCAGAGTCACTAAAACGGAATTAACTGCATATGCAGAGAAGGGAAAAAAGGGAAAAATACTGTTCCCTACCGTCTCCAACAAACTGAAGGAGGGCTAGGTCAATTTGTCTCTTCCAAGGTGATCCTTTCTGAAGTGCGATTCCATAGCCTGTAGTGGCAAAGATGTACCCGCTCCCTATTGTGACAAGTTTGCAGCCTTCATCTCTTCCAGCCTTGTAATTCAGCACCGCTGCATCGTAGATGAAAGCATCCAACTTCCTGAAATAAAAGAAAACCTTTCACAAACCAAATCATTAGGGACAGATGATGTCAGACTTCTTTTGTCCTTGATGTTAGGACCCTGTTGAATATCTTTGGGTTCTTTGGTATAATTAATATGTATCCTGCTCTGCTGTATCTAAAATTAACAAAAGGCATCTATTTTAGTGAGGGGAAAGTAGGACACACAGTTTTGCATTTCTATTTTAAGGGATGCAGTTAAAAAATACTGAGGAGAAATCAAGCTACAAAATGCCTTGCCCTGTTATCTTTGTATCTTTGCTCTCAAAATGGATAATATACAGCTTGAGATGTAAATTGATCTTCCAAAGTAACACAAATGACAATAGAGAGTTTAGAATTTAAACAACCATTAGCTTGCTCAAAAAAATTAAACTGAAAATTGTGGCTTCACTTTTTCTACACACACGGTCTTATTTTATGCCCCTTCACAAAAACAAACAAAGAAGGTGTCCTTGCTAGGACAGAGGAAGGTATGGGAGGATATTTGATAGACCTACCCTGCTTAAAAGTTGTAGAAAATATTTTTCTATGATTCACAATTACAAACATATTTTGCACCTGGATCATAGCAGGAATAGAGGAACTTGTGGAAAAGTTCAAGCTTGTAAGTGCTTCTACCTAAAAATATAAGAATAGGATAATCCCATTCTCTAAGGTATCCATGGAATTCAACGTAGCAGAGGAAAACAAAATCAGTAAGGAAAGGAAAAGAGGCAGTGTCCTTCAGGAATAACTTTTAAAAAGAACTGTGAAGCAGGAGTTAGAAGAGACGGGTGCATGGCTGTGGCACAAATGAAGCCAATGCACATACATGAGAAGGGGCTCATTTGGCAGGACAACCATTCGTCAGTGGTAGATCTCAAACAAAGATGATATTCTGACATCAACAGAAATACACATACAATCTTTAAAGGAAAAAGACCTTCAGTTTACTTGTATTGCTGCCCTCATCTGCAGACAAAAGATTTCTACCACTTGCATAAGACAGAATGCAGAGGCAATAGGAAAAAACTGTTGTCTCAGCCCAAACACCACCTAAATGATGCACTGAACCAGAAGCAGGATGACACTTTGCCAATTATGTCAGTGACCTGCTACACGATATAGACATCCACAAATCTATGAGGCCAGACTGGATACCCCTGAGAATCCTGAAAGAGCAGCTGGGGAGCTCACCAAGACACTTCTGGCCCCCCACCTCATGTGTTGCCCACTCTCATCTCCAGATGCCAAACCATCTGCTGTCCAGACCAGTGAACTCTTCAATTCTTCAGTGTAGCTTCTCCAACAAAATACTGATCAGACAGGCCTGATTCCTCAGCACCTGGAACTGCATTCCTCAATGCAGGAGACATGCTTTCAAAAAGAATCCAGTCTCTCTTCCTTGCCCAAGGTCTAAAGATTCTCGAGTCCTTCTGCTTCCTTCAGAACAGACAGTTCAGCTAAGCATGAAGGAATTCTCAGATGCTTCACCTAAGGCTCTTTCCCCAATACTCAACCATCCTCAGTTTTTTCCTCAGTGGCAGAAAAGACAGTCTGTCTTCCTGCTGATCAGTGGCTCAAAGATGGCAGCTGCCACAGCCAGGTGCAGAGCTCAAGATGGCAACTGACTGCATGGCCGGCATCAGCAGGGGCCTCCCCACGCCACTAACATGGCCAGGAGGGTTCCATTCTCCTCCTGTCTCTCTCCCACTCCTCCTGCCTCAGCTACAGGGAAAAAGGGAGAATTCTTCAGCTCACCACAGGTTGCTGAATGGTTGCTCCATGACGGGGGAAGATTGGCACTAAGTTCTTGCTTCTCTGGTCCACGGTGCCGGCTCAGAGCTGGGCTGGGTCATAGCCGAAACTAGGCCAGAGCCAAGGCCAGGGCTGGACCAGGCTGGGTCGGAGCCAGGGCCTGTTCTCTCAGGCTGCCTACCCGAGGCAGAACGGGGCCCCACTGCTGTCTCTGGCAGGGGGACCGAGGCCACAGCAAGCTGCTGCGTCCCCTCCACCCTGTCTTCTCCTCACCACCTGGAAGTACGGGGGAAAGCCAAGAGCTCTGTGCTGGTGTGCTGGGACTCATGAAGTCATGAAGAGAAATAGCAAGGCCAGAGTTGCCTATGTTGCAAAAAAATCATCTAAGCTCCACCAGTAGTAAAAATCTGAACTTCCTTTAAATGGGTAATTAAACGAAGATGACTCAGTTTCTAACCATCGAGTAGGTGGTGTCACAAATTCAGAACTAAGATGTGGATAGCTACTTAGCACTGAGGGTGACTAAACTGGAAATAGCCAAGAGGGTGTCGGGGCGCTCCCCCAGCCTGCAGATTTCAATACAAGACCAGACTTTTTTCTACATCCTGTGCTTTGATTCAGTGCTTCAGAGACAGTCTTTGTTTTGTTTAGAGTCCTCTGGTTAGGTGCACCAGGGAAAAAAACCAGAAGAGTGCTTGCCATACCCTAAAGATACTTGTGGTGTATCTAATGAACAGCAGAAAATTACTACAATCAATGCAGTGCAATTTCATGCTTTTAGACATCTGCAGCTATCTGTGAGGAAGGAAGGACATTTCAACACTCAGTGGATGCCTTTGGCTGAAGCATGGGACTGGCAGGTGATGCTCTTCTGTGGGGACCAACACAGCCAACTTAAGTTGAAATACACCCTAGAATTTGTCATCTGTTGATTCTGGTAGTTATACTTTTGCAAGGTAAGCATAAAACCTATGTTCTTATAAACACGGAAATAGCATTTCTGTCAAAACAGACTCAGTCAGAAACACAGAGAAAAAAGATCTTTCCTAAAGACTGCTGGGCAAGACTGCTTGTGCTACTTCAGGAATCATAGAATATCCAGGGTTGGAAGGGATCTCTGAAGATCATTGAGCCCACCCCCTCTGCCAGAGCAGGACCAGAACCAGGGCAGATCACCCAGAAATTCATCCAGACAGGTCTGGAAAGTCTCCAGAGAAGGAGACTCCACAACCTCTCTGGAGAGTCTGTTCCAGAGCTCTGTCACTCTTACAGTAAAGAAGTTCTTCTTCATTTGAGGTGGGACATTCTATGCTTGAGCTTGAATCCACTGCCCATCATCCTATCCCAGGGCACAACTGAAAAGAGGTTGTCTCTGCCTTCTTGATGCCCAGCCCTCATGGATTTATAGGCATTAATTTGATCCTGTCTCAGTATTATCTCTAGACAAAATAGCTCCCTCAGCCATTCCTTGTAAGGTAGCTATTCCAGTCCCTTCATCATCCTCATAGCCCTCCATTGGACTCTCTCAAGTAGATCTCTGTCCCTTTTGAACTGGAGAGCCCAGAAGTGGATACACTACTCCAGGTGAGGTCTCACTAGGGCAGAGTAGAGGGGGAGGAGAACCTTCCTCGATTTGCTCAACACACTCTTCTTGATGCATCTCAGGGTCCCATTGGCCTTCTTGGCCACAAAGGCACATTGCTGTCCCATGGAGAACTTGTTGTCTACCAGGACTCCAAGGTCCTTCTCCACAAAGCTACTCTCTAGCGTATTGCCTTGTAATCTGTACTGGTGCATTGTGTTGTTCCTTCTCAGGTGCAGGACTCTACACTGGCTCATGCTGAAACTCATTAGGTTTCTCTATGCCCAGCTCTCTACCCGCAGACTGCCTTGTTAGAAATTGATTGGTAAAACCTTGAGACAGAAACTCAATCGCGGCAGACCCACCTCCCCAGCTTTCCAGAGCATCTTGCATCAGCTGCAGTGGGAACATACAAGGAAATCTAGAGGCTTTACTTTTGAGGATTTTCTCTGTACTATTTCTACAAGATCACATTAAATCTCACTATGCAAACAGAATAAAAAAATCAGAGGTACTTTCTTGACAACACAAGAGTGCTGACAAGTTCTGCTCTCAGTTGCTGCCCAATGTCTGCACTGTACTTGATTGCCCTAAAAAAAGTCTTGCTGTCTACATATAAAAAATCCTGTTCAAAATATATTTTGTCTCCTTCCAACATAAATCTTATAACCTCTCAAGGCTTAATTGTCTCTTCAACATATGCTGACTTCAGAAGTATTATTCCATGCAAAGCAAAGCTTCAGAACATGATGTACCCCTGCAATGTGGGCTGGGAGTAACAAGCTCTTAGGTGTCAGTGCATCCAACTCTTCCATCACTAAGAGATTAATTTCCCAACACTCTGAGTTTTTAAGAACTTTCAGACAATTTTAACCATGCCTCAAGAAAAGTTCCCAACAAATGAGACAACAAAATCTGCGCAAGCTCAGAAACATGACCCATTCGGAGTTGTTTGCAAATATGGCATTAAGCATAAGCTCCAAAAGAAGAGTTAGGCCAGCAGGCTGCTGGGGCTGCAGAGGACTTTGCTTCCTGCTACAGCTATGTAGGAAAAAATCAAATCTGCTGTTTTGCTTGGCATTGACAGAAGAGGCAGGCTGCATGCACTGTAGTGACTGCAGGATGCCATTGCCTTTTCTTGTCTTGTCAAGGCAGGACTGGCAAGCCTGGATATGTGATCCGGGTCACCCTTTTTCTCTCGCTCTTCCTTTTCTATAGGTGGACTGGCAAATCCAGGGGTCTTTGCTCATGTGGCAGCAAAATTTAAATGTGCAACACACAGGTGAGAAGCTTTATATTGGACTGAAGGCTGACCATTCTGCTGTTGAAATCCCATATTCACTGTAACATCTTACGTGCATCAAGTCAGCACCCCACATCAAGAAAGGCTCAAAGCCTCTTGCAAGCCTTAGTCATGTAAAAACGAAACAATTAACTTGTCATTTCAGTGCAGCCACTTCAGAGGATGAAAAGGTTTGTCACATTGTGTAGGTTTAAATAAACTACTGAGAGTTATTAGAAAGATTAAAAAGAACTACAGAAACTGGAATGCAGCAAGAAACAAGATTTCCAACTGTTAGAACTAGCCAAGAGAGCCAGGCATCTTCAGTGAATGCAGAGGAACAGGACTACAGAGACTAAGACTCATCTGAGCAACTGGCAGGTTTGTAAACTTGCTCAGAACTGCTGCAATAATCCTGGGCAGGGAAAAAAACCCCACATTTTTGAATATTTGTACAAAAGAGACTACAAAAGCAAAGGTCATTACTTTCATTACCTAGCAAGCACTGAGAGGAAATGGGATGAAGGGATAAAAAGTTGTAGCTCACACAGCATAGGAGGACATCAGGTGTTATAAGATTATGAAGAATAGTTCTAAGAAGAAACACAACGGAAAAGCACTACTAAATGTGGGCAGTCTTGTACCTAAACATTTATGAGTCACCAAAAAGCATCTGCCTATGAAAAAAATCAGAATAGCTGCTGCAACCTCACTTTCTCTAAAGCATTGTTGTAGACATTAAAAAATATCTGTGTGAAGAAAATTGGAGGAAAAGATATAGAATAATAATAGCAGAAAAGCTGAAAACATTTCCCTATAATTTTTCCCCTCTTTATTACTGGCACATACTTTTCATTAAATTCCTTCCTAGGTTGTACTTCATTCCTCAACTACAGAGATACAGCCCACTTGTATGTTATTTTGCTTCCTTCAGTAACTACACAATCCTTCAGCAATCTCTTCATCTTGATGGAACAAGAGAGCAAAATCTACACCAGCAATCTGCTATGTAGTTCTGGAGCAAGAATCCAGCGAGCTAGAAAGCAGCTTTCCATCTACTTTGTGTCTGGCTGTGACGTGCACTGGAGTATTCCGAAAATAAGCATTTATTGCAGCCCTGTTTATCCATATTCCTCTATTTCACCGTTGAGCCCTGAATGCTATGGAACAGTTAATACTGTGTTTCCATTGAGAAGCAGAGAAACTGGATCATGGCTGAAGTAACTTTCCAGTTTTCAGGTACTGCAGTAAATACAAACATACAATATCTACAGCAGAATGAATTTCCTGCTGAAGTGGGTACTGTTTGGTGCAGTGATCATCCATCAGAGTCAGGATATTAATTTCAGAGTGCATTTTTCTTGCTCTCATTTCTGTATGTTTTCTAACACCATGAGTATCTTCTTTTCATGGCCAGACAGAAGCTGTGTGTTATTGCTAACACAGATTTGACTTAGGGAAAACCAAAATGCAGCATCGTTGCACTTGTTTGCACTGCACTGTAAACAGCTGTATCGCAACTAGGTGTTGACACTGGTTTTGGTAAGAACATCTTTTAACTCAAATATGCATCTTCTGAGGGTTGTACTGAAAATATGTAATTGACTGTTAGATTTAACTATTCATTATAAAACATATTTTGTTCCAAGGAAAGCTAATTAATGAAATTATATCTACTTTTTGAAATTTGCCTAGGAGACTTAAAAACCTAAGAGCAGTCATACCTCAGATTTCTTGTAAATAAAAGCAAAAGAGACTAGACAGATTACTGCAGAGAAGTTGTTCTGCCTATTTATTAAGGTTGCAGTGGTCTCTTTTGAAGGCACACCATTTGAAGTTACTGCTTTACTACAAATATCATACTGCAAGTTAGTGAATCCTCAAACAATACTCTAACCACACCTTTGTCCTCATCTCTTTACCCCCACCCTCCTCACCAAGAACACTATTAAAGCTTTGACTCCTAAACATGATTTTGGAGCAACACAGCTCATTTTCAGAAAATTCTGAATGAATCCTCCACTATTTGTCAGCTTTTTTTGCCTTTAAAAATAATTCCACAGTCTGCAGAATGGATGATCTACATAACTTTTGAAGTACATTTGTAATCTGACATTAAGCAAAAAAACCTGGCATCCACTTAAGGCTGGATTAAACATAAGCACATGTTTTAGGATTCATCAAGAAGGCAGCAAGAGCAAAAATTGCTGGCATTAAGATATGATGAATTTACGTTACAGATTACAAACTTCATAGTTACATTTTATTCTTTCATTTATGAAAGGGATAAAATAAAGTATGTCAAGTGCATGAGAGACACATCACCTCTAAAACTGGGTCCAAGGGATCTAACGCAGAAAGGTCCCTATGGAATGGCACGGCAATCAAAAGGAAAGAAGGCTGCTTTGAAGACATCAATGAAAGTGCTGGAGCAAGAGAGGCAGATATTTAACCTTTAGCATAAAGGACTGATGATTTCTGTCACCCAGTTTCTTCTACAGTTCATTTCAGGTTATCTGATGGCACTTTACCTCCAGCAGTGACTTTATCTTTTAGTACATGTTCAAATGGCTCCATGCAGATCTAAAGTTCACATACACTGGATAGTTTTCTTGACACCTTGACACTGCTAGTTCATTAAGGGAAAATTTAACTGCCACCCCCACACAGGTTAGCAAAGTTTAACCCAGTTAAACAATGAACTCATTAGCAGGGAATGAGCTTTCAACTTTTCTCCCAGCTCAAACTGGCCTCACTTCAATCTTTACACAGAAAATGTAGACACAAAATTCAAAAGAACTAGCTCTAACAGACATCAACACCATCATAAGAGATTTTTGTGCCCTCAGGGCAATTGCAAACTGACAGAAAAACTTCTAGCATTATCTGATTGTGCTTAGCTTGATGGGCATACGGACCGTCCTTACAGGAGCTACCATTTGCAAACCTTCCCAGCCTACCCAGCTTCCCAGGCCCTATAACATTTCCCTTAGCAACTAAATACAGAAAATGTAGTGTGCAGTTATGATGGATGTACACAACAGTGTGCTGCCCTGCTCCACATCACAGAAGCCAAGCAACGAAGTACTTAATACCTCCTTTGCCTCTGTTTTCAACAACAGAGTAGACTTTCTTCAGGATGACTGATTATCTAAACTGGCAGACAGGGACAGGGTGCAGTGTAGTTCCCCTGTTATCCAAGAGGTACTAGTTAGAGACCTGCT
>JAOXOE010000776.1:10601486-10643049 GCA_028565055.1 Phoeniculus purpureus | reverse complement strand
CTGGATGATCCTGTGGTCCCTTCCAACCCAGAGTGATTCTGATTGTATAACTTCTCCAGTGAAGTGATCCTGCTGTGCAGGGGGATTGGACTAGATGATCTTTTGGGGTCCCTTCCAATCCCTAATGATTCTATGATTCTATGATTCTCTGTGTATTTGCTTACCACAGGTATTCTATAAGCAGAAAAACACACTACCTCATCAGGGTGAATAATGAATAATTAAATCAGTTAACTTCCGTGTAGTTGTAAGTGCAGACAGCTGCTTTGCAGTCTTTCATAGTGTCTCAGCTGGTTGTGCAATACTCCATCATGCAGCAACAGTGGAGTGGGAGGCATGTCTGTGCATAATTTCTGCTCTTTAGTGTTTAGAATTTATGCCCCTGAAAAACAAGTCTTGTTCTGATTCTGATGCTTGTTTTATACTCTTAATTTGTGCTCCCAGACTGTTGTTGAGGTATAGTAATAATGGTGAATGTGATTTTCCAGAGTGGTTGTCAGGCAAGTGTCCAGGGACTGAGCATGGGGAAAGTATCACCAGGCAGTTCTCTTTAGGAAATGGTTTTACTCTGAGTAACTAAATTGTAAAAACAAGGTGCTTTTCAATACGCACACTATTTACACAAAGGGGGCTGTGTACTTCCTAGGATTGTGAAGTCAAAGTTAAATCTTTCAATAGATTGTTAGCGTATCTCTTATAGCAAACAATGACACATCATAACCTTTGAAAGAACAATCCATATTTTTCTTTCATCATGAATATTACAATTGTAAAATATTAAATTACTATGATTAATTTTGTTTTGTGTGTTTTGAGGTGCTTTGGGACCAGTTTTGAAGTGCAGCAGTTTTTGTAGACATGAATGCCATCACTTCTACAAAAAGCTTTACCTAGCTTGACAATATACTACAAATGACTAGCTAATTTGCATATACAGTGTGAACTGATTTAAATTGTGTATAAAAGAGAAGAAAGGTTAAATCAATGCATTAAAATGGCTACAGTTTTTGAGGTCACTTCACTTAACTTGAAATGTGTTCTGTACTTTCTTTTTGGGATTGCACTTGTAGTTAACGGCAGCACGTAGTCTTATTGCTTTCAGTTTTGTTGTCAAATCCTACGTTAATTTTAGAACAGAATAAAAAGAAAGTAAGTTGATTAGTTTAAACTATCGCACATAGTAAGAAGTCACAGATTACAGATCTTTTGTGAATTACACTTGTTGTTGCTTTTGTGATCATAGCTATTTATACGGCAACCGATGTAAATATGGTACCCTTTGGAATAGTAAACAAAGTTTTTTAGCTTTGTTTTAGATTAAACAGCAGTACTTGAGGTAAAGGACAGTGAATAAATGGGTCTGATAATAGGACATTAGGAAAACCTAAGCTTAAATACGAAGAGTTGTAAACGACTTCAACTGGCTGAATAATCCCTTCATTAGTACAACAGACAGGCTTTTTAGGGAGATTATAAACTCAGGCTGCTGTGTATTGAAGATCTATGCAATAACAAGGATAAAGAAAAGCCATTAAAAAACACTGTCACTGCTATTATCTTTTATTGCTTCAGTTTGGGCTCTGAGTGTAGACTGGTGTGCACTAGCAGAGCAGTCCTACTAGCTGAAGCCACCGTATATTGAAGATTTAAGTAACTTCTTTAAAATAATTTCTACAGGTCTTAGGGAATTTTTATGATACCATCTTGAGGCAAGTTAAACGTATTTATTGCTTAGAATACAACAGAAAAATGAATATATGGGTAGAGCCCTACCTCAATGCATGGTTCTGCAAAGTTGAATCACAATCATTCTTCCTATTCACTTTCACCAGCACCAGTCCCTTGAGTAGTTGCATGGAACATTTCATTTTGTCATGGGTCCCTTCCACAATCACATAATCACAAAATCACTCTGGTTGGAAGAGATGCCTGGGATCATCAAGTCCAGCCATCCGCCTATCTTACAAGTTCATCCCTAAAACAGATCCCTCTACACCTCATCCAAACAATCTTTAAACACACCCAGGGATGGCAACTCAACAACCTCCCTGGGAAGCCCATTCCAGTGCCTGACCACCATTTCTGTGAAAAGATTTTTCCTAATATCAAGTTTAAAACTACCCTGCTGTAACTTAAACCCATTCCCTCTTGTTCTATCACTAATTGCTTGTGAGAAGAGACCAGCATCAACCTCTTCACAACATCCTTTCTGGTAGCTGTAGAGTGTGATGAGGTCTCCTCTCAGCAGTCTTTTCTTCAAACTAAAGAGCCCCAGCTCTTTCAGTCTTTCGTCATAAGATTTGTTTTCCATTCCCTTCACCAGCTTAGTTGCCCTCCTCTGCACCTGCTCCAGCACCTCCACATCTCTCTTGTAATGAGGTGCCTAAAACTGGACACAGTACTCAAGATGTGGCCTCACCAGTGCCAAACACAGGGGGACAATAACCTCCCTACTTCTGCTGGCCACACTGTTTTTAATGCAAGCCAGGATGCCATTGGCCTTCTTGTTCATCTGGGCACACTGCTGGCTAATACTCATCTTCCTGTCAGCTAGAGCCCCCAGGTCCCTCTCTGCCAGACAACTCTCCAGCCACATCTCCCCAAGCCTGTAGTGTTGCATGGGGTTGTTGTGGTCCAAGTGCAGGACCTGGCACTTAGCCTTATTGAAGCTCCTGCCATTAACATCGTCCCATTACTCCAACCTATCCAACTCTCTCCGAAGATCCTCTTTAACCTCTTGCAGAAGAACACTCCCACCTAACTTGGTATCATCTGCAGACTTACTAATGATACACTCTGTGTCCTTATTGAGATCATCAATAAAGATGTTAAACAGAGATGGTCCCAACACCGAGCCCTGAGGCACACCACTGGTGACAGGCTGCCAGCTGGATTTAACTTCATTAACCACCACTCTTTGGGCTAGTCCATTCAACTAGTGTTTTAGCACACAATCTGCTGGACCAAGCCATGAGCAGCCAGCTTATCAAGGAGTATTCCATGGGGAACAGTGTCAAAGGCTTTTCAAAAGTCTAGGTAAAAAATATCCACAGCCTTTCCCTCGTCCAATAGTTGGGGGATCCTGTCATAAGAGGAGATCAGGCTCATCAGGCAGGACCTGCCTTTAATAAACCCATGTGGACTGGGCCTGATCCCCTGGTTGTCCTGTATGTGAAATGCGATGGCACTTGAGGTGCTGTGTTCGATGACCTTCCCTTGTACCAAGGTCAGACTGATAGGTCTATAGTTTTCTGGATACTCCTTTCTGCTTTTCTTGTAGATGAATGTTACATTTGCCACCTTCCAGTCTATTGGAACCTCTGCAGCTAGCCAGGAATTGAGTAAATAATGGAAAGTGGCTTGGTGAACACATCTGCTACCTCTTTCAGCACCCTTGGGTGCAATTCATCTGGCCCCATAGACTTGTTTATGTCTAAGTGGTGTAGCAGGTCGCTGACTGCTTCCTTTCCAACTGTGATGGCCTCATTCTGCTTTCCCTCTCTGTCTTCCAGCTCATGAGGCCTGTTGTTCAGGGAACACCAAGTTCCACTGCTGAAGACTGAGGCAAAGTAGGCATTGAGCACCTCAGCCTTTTCCACATCATCTGTTACTAGGTTTCCCTCTGGATCCAAAACAGGAATGAGATTTTTCCCTGATCCTCCTTTTGTTGTTAATGTACTTATAGAAACTTTTAAAATTATCCTTAACAGCTGTAGCTGAGTTGAGCTCTAGCTGTTCTTTGGCCTCCTGATTTTCTTTCTGCAGAGTTTGACTACATCCTTAAAGTCTTCATGAGAGGTCTGCCCCCTCTTCCAGAGATCACAGAGTCTTTTTTTTCTCTTGAGGTGCAGCCAAAGATCCCTACTTAGCCAAGCTGGTCTCCTTCTCTGCCTACCCGTCTTTCATCTCATGGGGACAGCCTGCTTCTGTGGCCTTAAGACTTCCCTCGTGAAGTATGTCCAGCCTTCCTGGTCTCCTGTATATTTTAAAGCAGCCTCTCAAGAGACTTTGTCAATCAGTCTTCTGAACAGGCCAAAGTTCGCCCTCCAGAAGTATAAGGTAATGTTTTCACTGGTCCCTCTCCTTGTTTTTCCTAAGATTGAAAACTCAATCAGCTTGTGATCACTGTGCCCTAGATAACCTCCAACCTTCACTGCTCTCACAAGATCTTTCCTGTTCACAGGAAGCAGGTCCAAGAGGGCATCTTCCTTGGTTGGCTCCCTCACCAGTTGTGTCAAGAAGTTATCTTCCACACGCTCCAGGAACCTCTGGGACTGTTCTCTCTCTGCTGTGTTGTATTTCCAGCAGACATCAGAAAAATTGAAGTCTCCCATGAGCACAAGAGGCAGTGACCGTGAAACTTCTCCCAGCTGCCTATAAAAAAATGTTGTGTGTTTCTTTATCCTGGTTGGATGGTCTATAATTGACTCCCATCACAGTGTCTCTCTTGCTGGATTTACGTCTAATTCTTACCCACAATGACTCAACTCTGTCCTCATGTGAATTCCTTTGTATGGCTTCATATGTCTCTCTGACATAGAGGGCTACTCCACCATCTCTTCTTCCTTGCCTATCCCTTCCAAAAAGTTTGCAACACTGCAGTTGTGGGAGTTATCCCACCAGGTTTCTGTGATGGGTACCATATCATAGTTTTCCTGCTGCACGAAGGCCTCCAGCTCCTCTTGTTTATTTCCCATGCTGTGTGCATTGGTGTATAAACATTGATCATTAACTTGGGAGGGGGCTGAGTACACAGTTTTCAATATTGAGGGGTGATAGCCCTTCTGGTTATGGGTCATGCCACCCTGCCTCACTGGTGCTGGGCTACTATACCCAAGGTTTCACTAGCTAAGCCAGTTGTCCCCCCTTCCCCCTTCATGTCTAGTTTAAACCTGTCAATGAGCCCCACTAACTCCTGCCCCTAAATTCTTTTCCTTCTCTGGGACAGGAGTGTCCTACCTCCTGCCTGTAGACCAGGTGTCTCATATAGCAGCCCATGGCTGAAGAACTCAAAACCCTGTCTGTAACACCAGTCCTGGAGCCAGGAGTTCACTTGATAGCTCTTTCTGTTAATCTCCTCATTCTTGATTGCCACTGAAGGGATAGAGGAGAAAATAACTTGTGCTTCCAACCCCTTAAGCAGCCTCCTCAGGCTCTAAAAATCTCTTTTAATTGATTTTGGGCTTCTCTTAGTAACTTCCTCACTTCCCATCTGAAAAATTAGCAGGGGATAATAATCAGAGGGGTTTACTAGGGTGGGAAGTTTGTC
Source organism: Phoeniculus purpureus (assembly GCA_028565055.1). Taxonomy (NCBI): domain Eukaryota; kingdom Metazoa; phylum Chordata; class Aves; order Bucerotiformes; family Phoeniculidae; genus Phoeniculus; species Phoeniculus purpureus. Next base: position 10,637,780 of record JAOXOE010000776.1, on the reverse strand, counting down.
TACTACATCCTTAACCTGTGCACCGGGGAGGCAGCAAACCTCCCCATGAAGTGGGTCAGGAACAAACCTCCCCATGAGGTGGGTCAGGAAGTTCTTGTTCTTAATAGCTCCCACAAAGGAAAACATTACTAATTTTTTAATTAAATTTGCAAACCAAATCTGTGTAAGCTTTTGACACTTAGTTTTTTGAGAAGCAATTATGTCTTAAAAATAGGCTTAATGACCAATGATGCATTTAGTCCAGCACCATGTTATGTCCAACAAGCCAACAGGCTCAGAAGCTGTAGTTTTTCCTTCTGCCACTCTCTGCAGCAGTAAGAAAAAAAAAAAACCAAACCCTCTCTTCCAGTAAAGGTGGAGGGTGTTCAAAAAATAATTTTAAAAAGCCATTGATCCTAAATACATTGTCCCCTCCAGACAACACGCCCTTGCAGCTAATTCATTCTTCCTCCACCAGCCAGCTGTAGGCATGTCAGTGGAAGCTATGACCAGTACTCTGGATTTTATACTCTCAATGTTTTTACGTACAATGCATCAATACATTCCTTCTCAGAGCTGTTTGTTAGACCAGCATGTTCTGCAGTCTCTGTTGTCATTCCCAGTTAGCGAAAATACCTGTCCGTGTGCTTTGTGGTCAAGTGCAGGACTAGTGAGATCTGCTACACAAACTGCTTGAAGCTTCTTCCCTTCAGACTGGGAAAAGCTGGACCACATATCTGTTTCTCTCTTGCTGGGGTGAGTGAGTTCACTACTATCTATGTTTTCTTGGCATATCCTCCATTCTTGATGCTTAATCTTTAGGGGCCCTTAAGAAGGTTTCCAGGGACTTTATCAAGAGTCAGTTAAGATTCTTTGTTAGAAATTGGTTTGTTATTTCCCCTGTGCTTCACAAAACCTCAGCTAGTACTGTCTGCATAGCTTTAACTCACACATTTAATCTTTTATCCCTTCTGTATTTTTTAAGTGTAGGTAGTAAGAGAAGGATAGGGGAGAGGCATTTTCGTTCTTCCTCCACCTTTATACAGCAATCTGTAATGCTTTGCTCATTACCATGGTATTGGAATAAAGGAATAACTAAAATTATGCTTTCAGGCCTCAACCTCACTAGATTTGTCAGTTTCAGATCCACTACATTGTTAGACAAGCTGACAGCAAGTGGCCCAGTGCTGTACACCAGTTTCCCTTCACTCTCTTGACAGGTCTCTGTGATTGCTATTCAGAATTTTAAAACGATGCTTTTAGTTCCTGTCCTGCTATTTCTTTTCATTATAGATGGCTGCCTTCTCAAGCATTTACTGAAAACAGGTTTTAGTTTTTTTTTAAAATTGGTGTTGTGTACAAAAGCCTACAACAGATGGAGCACTGGAACGGGCCGCCCAGGGGGGTTGTGAAGTCTCCTTCTCTGGAGACATTTAAAACCCACCTGGATATGCTCCTGTGTGACTTGATCTGAGTGGTCCTGCTGTGGTGGGGGGATTGGACTGGATGATCTTTCCAGGTCCCTGCCAATCCCTAATGTTCCGTGATTCTGTGTTTAAAATACAGCTGTAGCTGCCTGGAGTCACAGATAGAATTGGCTGGACAACTGGAAGTGCAGAATTGTGGTGAAAAAGGAGCAATGAATCTCTGAAGTTGACTGAAAAACAGGGAGCGTTGTTCCTACAGAGCTTTCTATTTAACACTGAGCAGGTGGACACTTCCCTGGACTTGGATACAGACAGGCACAGGGTTGGAGGAGAGGAGAAGGAGGCTGTGGAACATTGTAACACACGTAACAATATGTGTAATATGTGTAACAATATTTGTTAGGTGTAAAACACCTAACAAATGTAACACACATTTGTGAAGTTACTGAACCACATCTGTCCTTTAGCAGACTTACAGTGGTCTTACGTGTACTTCATTGCACGCAGAAGGTGCATTTTCTACTCTTAAGACCACATGTCCTCATAAAGGATCCATGCACAGTGTTTGGACCACTTGCAAGAGAGAAAGTTGCTTATTCTTTGCGGGCAGTATGAGACAGAAGTGTCAGAGTAGCTTACAGTGTTCCAAACAGGAGATTAATTATTTGCAAGAACAAATGCTCATCCTGCAACAGCGTCTTGTCAGACATTATGAGCTAAATGAAGAGTCAGTGTGCTGGCCAGTGCTTGCCTCAGAGGTTTACAGGCAAAGAAAGCTATCAACGTGCTTTAACTGCTTGGGAAGTGCACTTTTTTGTTGCCTGACTCCATTCTTCTTCTAGAAATGAGGGCTATGCATCTTTACTGTCCCAGGACAAGCACTATAACTGACTTCAGCCTTGGTCTATGGCACAGCTAATACTTAGGTAAGGGTCTGTACTGCAATGGACATCACAGATGTGTATCAGGAAGTGATTCTTCAGACATAATTTGATTTATAGATGATTGAGGAATAGAATTGCCTTTGAGGAGATGTGGTGGTTTGGCCCTGGCTGGAGGTGCCCACCAAAGCTGCTCTCTCACTCCCTGCCTTAGATGGACAGGGGAGATAAAAATATGACTAGAGGCCAGCAGGTGAAGAAAACAATAGTTTAATAAAGCAAAAGCTTTGCCCAGAAGCAGAGGTAAATAATACAGATTATTTCCATATAAATATCAGAAGGAACTTCTTCACAGTGAGGGTGATGGAGCACTGGAACAGGCTGCCCAGGAAGGTTGTGGAGTCTCCTTCTCTGGAGATGTTTAAAACCTGCCTGGGTGTGTTCCTGTGTGACTTGGTCTAGGTGGTCCTGCTCTGGCGAGGGATTGGGCTAGATGCTCTTTCAAGGTCCCTTCCAATCCCTAATGATTCTGTGATTCTGTGATTCTGTTTGAATGAGGTTTTATCATTCAAAATATGACTAATCTTCAGCCATTATGTAATTGGTGTCTGAAAATAGTAGTGAATTCAATCTGTGGTCAAAGTCCACACACACATCCCACTCTGCTATAGACGCTCACTGTGAAAGCCTCTATAATATCCCTGGGCTCCCTGCTCTCACAAGCCTCCAGTCCATCAGGGTGATAATTGGTTTTGACTTTTGCAGGATACTGCAATGGAAAATGATCACTTCTAATTTTCAGATTGTTGTCTTATAGACTGCAGGGAAAGTTAGACAGTTTATAATGTAATTGATTATACAATTGAAGAATCAAAATCACACCACATCATGCTGAAATTAAATGCTTTCATTGCCTGCTTGTAATTTTCCTCTCAAGAATTATCTGTGAAGAATTATATAAATGTTTGGTTTCTCGTTCCTATTGGGACTATATTTCAAAACATCTAAAAATATTTGGGCTAAACCCCACAATTCTGCTCTTCTACACTGCTTTGGTTAGCAGAGCCCTATGGAGCAGAGCTTTGTCCTTGGCAGGGAATAGGATCAGACATTTCCTGAACTCACCAGGGATTTAATTCTTGTTGTTAATTTTATACAGAAACTGTCCAGAAACGACAAAGAAAGCGCAGGAGCATGAACGTCACAAGGGGATTATCAGCAACATTTTTTTTAGCAGTAACATTCTTTGCAAAGGGAGAAGTGGGTCTGATTTATCTGGCTTTCGATTCTAACTGGTATTGCTTTCAGTCTTTGACACAGGGAGAAGGAAAGATAAATAACTGAGATATGCATCACTCCTGCCTCGCTGCCTGTTGTGCCATTAGCAAGACATTATTGCTGCTTCAGACGTATGAGGGTTTTTTCCTCTGATTTTCTTTCTCTGATGACAGACAGATTTGTAGCCTACAACAGTGAGCTGACCCAGCTTCGCTGGGCACGGTCATGTGTGCTTCACCCGCTGGGGGTACACAGCAGTCTTTTTCTACGGACTATGTAATGTACGGTGGAAGATCTTCCTGTGGAGGAAAGTCCACAGGAACAACATTCAGTCAGAGACCCACATGCTTTCTTTTGGAAAACTGCCGTCACAAGATGTTTGTGCAGAGCACCTCCTGAGTACCATACCCTAATTAGGCTCCTCTGCCTGGGGTTTGCACTCATGCGGTCTCAGAGATGCATAGCTGCGAGTCTGTTGAAACCTTGTCTTTGACATTGCCATGTGTGACTCATTAATTGCTCTGTAAGTGAGAGCTAAGGTCTGATAAGGATGCAGGTGTCTCCTCAACACATTTCAAAGCTTTGGGCTTTGCCTCCTCTGATCAGAAAAGCTTAAATCAAGCTAAGACACAGGACTGCTCAGCCCTAGTACAATGACACCTGGTACTTTAGCTCAAAAGTGGCTGCATCAACAGTTAATTGACTTTGGGAGAAAGCAACTCACAGATGAACAAGATTTTCCATGGGCAAAGGAGCAACACAGTTGTGTCCTACTTGCCGTCTCCTTTCTAGTCACCCCATCTTCCCACCCATCTGATGGTGTAAGCAGGGAGCTCTGAGCACCATCTAGACTCCTGAGGATTGAGGGCTACATGGCATGCCTAGGACATTGCTCTTGGGGGCCTCAGGCAGGGTCTCTTGACTGACACTGAAGACCTTTTTCACAGTAAACTCATCCCCTTGGCAAGAATCCTAAGCCATTAGACACAACAACTGGGGAAGTAACTTTGGACATGGTGAATCTTCTTCTGGTTGGTCCCTCTTATCCATCTGCCCTGCTGCTTGAAGATTAATTGCTCTCTTCTCTCCTTCTTATCTGTGCAACACTTCCTCATCCTTTCTATCAGGCATGTTCTGTTTTACCAAAGCACATCCACATTCCCCAAAACATGTTTCCCCAGTAAAGCAAAACTAGGTTTCACAGCACATCTCTTCAGCAAAGTTAAACCTCTGGGCCTAGAGTTCTACTCCTTCAGTCTCCTCATATCAATCTCCTCTTTTCTGTATTTATCATATTAGGAAAGATTTTTTCACAGAAAGGGTGGTCAGGCACTGGAATGGGCTTCCCAGGGAGGTGGTTGAGTTGCTGTCCCTGGATATATTTAAAGATTGTTTGGATGAGGTGTTGAGGGGTATGGTTTAGGGGTGAACATGTAAGGTAGGGCTGATGGTTGGACTCAATGATCCCAGGGGTCTTTTCCAACCAGAGTGATTCTGTGATTCTGTCATTCTGTCATTCTGTGATTCCTGTGTTAGGCAGGGAGCATGAGGTTTCTGGTCCACCTGCAGCTCCAGAGGAGAGCCATCAGCCCCACGAGCAGACCCCAGTTAGCCTGACACTGGTGAAAACAACTTCACACCTCTACAGCTTCCCACCTTCTACAACAACCTGGAAGAAGGTTGGAGTGAGGAGGGGCTCAGCCCCTTCTCCCTTTTACCAAGTGATAGAACCAGAGAAACTAGCTGCAAGCTGCACCAGGGGAGGTTTAGGCTGAATATGAGAAATAATTTATTTGCTGAAAGGGTCACTGGAACAGGCTGCCCAGGGCAGTGGTGAAGCCACCATCTCATGAGGTAATGAAATGACTGTTGTGGTTTGAAATGAAACCTGCAAGCTTAATGTGTGTATTTTCTGCTAAAATAGGGGTGTTGGGCTGGCAGAAGGAAGAGGTTTGGAGTTTTGGTTTTGAGTTTCCATCTTCCTTCCCTCTCTCTGCCTTCTTCCCTTGGACTCCATCTTCTTCGCTTCTTGTCTGTGTTGTGGAGAGGATGCACATGGCACTGAGCTGAATATGTGGTGTTTCTCTAGACAGCATGGAATGTCAGAAGGATGGATCAGCAGAAAGAAGGTTTGAACTGAATTTCCATGATTTGCTGAAATGGAGACAGTAGTCCCCTTGTTTGTGGCTGCAGAAATCAGCATTGAGAAATGGAGGACTGAAAGCACGTTGAACAGAGACCTGGACTTTAAATTGCTAACTGAGAATGAGGGAAGTGGGTATGAACTTGATGGGCACCACAGTCCCACAGAAGCAGGAACAGCTGGAGGTGTCTTGTCCCTTTTTAGGGTTTGGACATTGATGTTTTGGCTCAGTTACCTAGAATATTGCAATGAATCTCTGTGGCACGGTCGCAAGTTTACATGAACGACTCGTGGTTTTCAATATAATTCCGCTGTACGTGGAATCTTACGGGAGTATTGTGAAACAAATTAAACCATGATTGCTCTTCCAATCCACACGTAATGATTAATTAGTTATTACCAAAACAAGAGCAGTGAGTGCAGGGCTGTAGTCCTTAAGCAAATCGATTTTGATGGCTTTAATTTGGTTTTTGCATGCACCTGAAGGTTGTTCAATAGACTTGCGAGTAGATGTCATGGTGATGCACCCATGGATGCCCCTAATCAAGTACCTCTTCTTGCACCTGAGCAAAACGGATGATAAATCACACTGACCTCAGGTGCGTCTCTATCTTACAGAGGTGGCACAGGTTTTGCGGGAAAAGAGAATTTGGTCTGAGGACCCTAAACGCAAAAAGATGCCACATGCAATGAGTTATTCAAAGCTACAGGGAAATGTTTATGTGCAAATATTTATTTGGGAGTGTGAGCTGATTTCCTGCACGTGCTAGTGGAGATGTGGGATAGCTGCAGCTGCTTACTGTGTCCCCAACAGCCTTAATCTTTTTGTTGAGCCTTTTTTATCTTTGATGGTTTCTTGCATTGCACGGATACCTGACCACATCAGGGATCACAGAATCACAGACTGGCTGGGATTAGAACAGACCTCTGGTGATCATCTAGTCCAACACCCCCTGCTAGAGCAGAATCACCTAGACAAGAAGATTGTACAGCAATACTTCTGGACAGGTTTTGAATGTGTCCTGAGAAAGAGACTCCATAATCTGTCTGTGCAACCTGGGCACCATATCTGGGATGGTGGCCTTGAACACGTCTGTATTTCTGCTACAGATATTCTACAGAGTCCTATAGGGATGGGCATGCCAGTGCAACCCTTTGGTGGGCTAAACTCAACCTGTGATAACAGCTTAGCTTCCCTTCTTCCATAGTGTCTCACACCCCTGAAAACACCTTTAAATTTCTAACAGCCACCTGTCTACCGAAATTTGACTCTTGCACTGTTTAAAATCAGAACTCTTGTCAACATTAAACTTAATTTCAGCTCAGTGACTCCAACTCAGCATCAGCCGTACTGTGCCATGGCACAGCTGCCCGTGCTGTGGCATGGCACAACGCCTGTGTGCACATTTAACAATGCAATGGCAAGAGCTGCGAGACATGCATGTATGTAGAGGCATGAGCTTCACGGAGGAGAGACTCTCCATCTGTCTAGGAAACATCTGCAGTTGCATGGAGGCACCTGCTCCGAAGTGCAGAATTAGAAAATGTAATTAATAATCCATTGCCAGGGTGATGCCCTTGTGTGAAAACTAACAAAACCCAATCCAGATTATGTTTCTACCTTCTTGCAACTTTTAATCTTCCACGCATGCTGCTAGGAACCTTTCTATGGTCACCTCCTAGAGTGTCAGTTTGCCAGCATCAGATCATTTTCCATCCCAGAACCTAAGTGTGGGCTAGATTATTCGCAGTGCTGAACTTTATCACCAGTTCTTATACTCCTGAAGAGCTGGAGCCGTGCAGAACAGAGTCTCAGCAGGAAAAAGACAGAGTGTCAAGGGTTTCATGTCCAGAAATTGTGATGTCGTGTGGCAGCTCTAGACATGGCCATGGCAAAACAGACTCACAATCAGTTAATTGGGTTATCTCCAACTGCAGGCTCTGCAACCACTGTCAGAAAGGCGAGCAGAAGTACAACTATTGAAACGGCGAGAGGTGCAGGAGCTGGGCACAGAAAATAGCAGTTGCTTAAGCTGATCAGTGGATGAGTGGGGATTTGGCTGGCTTCCAGGAGAGCTGGTGGCAGCCCTGTACTTGCTGTGGAGCCCTGGTAAATGAGGTTGTCCTGGCCTGTGCCTCACCCTGGGGCCTGTCCCAGTGCCCTCAGGGAACAGCAACTGTGAAGAGCACATGGTTTAGCAAAGGGCTCCTTAGAGTTAGGTTTATGGTTGGACTTGAAGATCTTAAAGGTCTTTTTCAACCCAAGCAGTTCTGTGCTTCTATGAATCTATTCTATGATTCTTTACAGCCAGTAACTATGTGTGCTCCTGCAGATGTAACAGTGGATCAGCTGTACATCCCTTCTCAACAGCCTTTTGATGATAAGAAGAAGTGGGGATTTTGATGCTGTGCTTTACTTCTGCATTCAGCAGCAAACCATAACACATCTCCTAAGCCAAAACTTTTCCTGACCTGAGTCTGAATGCATGTGCACCACTGAAGGACACCCCTTTCAATGCAGCTTCTGTTACCCAGTAGTATCAGAATATGAGACTGTGAAACCTCGTTGTCAGCTCTAAACAGAACAATCGCTTCTTTTTTCAAACCGGGAGTTCGTGTTGCTGGTAGTCACAGAAATACAATTTTTCGAGTCAGCAGCTTTGCCCAATCTGTCAAAGACGTCACAACTTGCTTGCAAATATTCCAAACACCAGAAGTCTTTGTTTCAAAAGGCCAATTATGGTGGCTGACTGACAATGATGTACTTATTTACCTCAGCATCCGCAGTACCTGGCAGCTTAAAAGCGGCAAAGCCAGTGGCTGGGGGTATCACAGATCTTGCGGTGTCCACATAACAGACAAAATTACTCTTATTAAGCATAATATTTTGTCGCAGTAGGAGGACCCTGATTCTGACCCAGGTAGGATATTGCTGTTCCACCAGCAATTTCAAAATGCAAACACCACACAATGTCACTGTATAACAGGGGCATAAGCATCACAGCATTACAGACAGGTAGTTTCGCGGTACTTCCACAGTGACAGCTTTCCTCGTGTCAGTGCAAAACACAATGAAAAAGTTGAGCCTCACAAGAGTTTTTCTGAGTATGGCTAGAGAAAGTTCTTTAAGGCACTACCAGTTAAAAGTGAAACTTTTAAGGGACCTTTAGTAAAAAGCAAATAAAGATTTAACGTGTGCCTAGAGGTCTTGCTGGGTCTATGCCTGACTAATGGTAATGCTAAAGGCAGGATTTCTTGCTTCGCCTGGGTATTCACAAGTGGCTTAGGAACCTGATGGAAACCTAAAGGGTTAAAAAGGGAGACCTGCAGGGAAGATTCCACAGAGGGAGTTACCAGGTCTAATCACATATTCCTAAAGGAAAAGAGTTCAAGTACTGAGCCAAAGTTTTAAGCAGAGTTACAAAACTTTACTTAAATCCCTTTAGAGAATTAAGGTGAAGGCCAAAGCTTTCTGTTCCTCCTGGTGGACACTGCCCGTGCAGCCCAGGAGCAGACTGCAGCTGCAGAAAGTCCTTTTACAAGATGTTCCTGCTCACTGCAGGCTAGAGCTGGACTAGATGAGCTTTGAAGATCCCTTCCAACCCAAAATGTTCTGTGATTCTGTTTCTGCTATTCTGTCTATCATGTAGTGGTGTCAGCAGGCAGTTCTGTAGGATCATAGAATCAGAGAATCATTAGAGATTGGAAGGGACCTCAAAAGATCATCTAGTCCAATCCCCCTGCCAGAGCAGGATCACCCAGACCAAGTCAAACAGGATAAATATGAAGATCACAGAATCACAGAATCATAGAACATTTGGGATTGGAAGGGACATCAAAAGTTCATCCAGTCCAGTCCCCCTGGCTCAGCAGGATCCCCTAGATCAAGTCACACAGGAACACACCCAGGCAGGTTATAAACATCTCCAGTGAAGGAGACTCCACAACCCCTCTGGGCAGCCTGTTCCAGTGCTCTGTCACCCTCACTGTGAAGAAGTTCCATCTCATACTGATGTGGAATGTCCTCTGTTCCAGGTGACGCCTGTTGACCCTTATCCTGTCATTGGATGCCACAGAGAAGAGCCTGCTACACCTCTGGTGTGAATTGCAGGATGAGGTGGAAGGAGGCATCTGAAAGATGTTTGGTTGCTGGCAACAGGGATGAGAGCAAATAGATCAGCATGTTGTTGAAGTGTTTAGCTGGAGACCAGTGAATGAAAAGGTAAGAGCGGGCTGCTTTGCTCTGGAAAGGGGAAAATGGCCCTTCAGGATGATAGAGAAGCTAGGTCCTTCCTCCCTGTACTAGGAGAAAGAAGGGCAGTTGGTGTGGACTGATGCCAGCTCCATCTATGACACCGCAAGTCACAGGCAGTGATAATGTTTGGGATGGGGGTGAATGCCCCAAGAGCCTCGTTGTACTCGCAGGAGTGATGCAGTGGCTGGGTAGTCCTGAAGCCTGTGCAGTGCAAGCTTCAGGCAATGTGGCTGGATCAGGGCTCACCAAGCCTTGGGTTGTGCCCAGGATGGGCAAAGCCAAGTGTCTGTACTCATGTTTGAGTAAAAACTCCTGTATCTGAACAGATCCTCACAGTGGGTTCACTGAAACCTCACCAACACCACTGAGACAGCCACATCTCATGGTTTGGAACACACTCCAAGCCAGTGAATTACAGATCCAAGGCTGTAATTGCCTTGTTATCCAATTAACAAAACCCAGATGATGCCTCTGTGTCAAAGACAAATCTTTGCAGGTATTGTCCTCCCCCGATTCCCATCACAACAAGGCTCTGGCACGGCTTGTGAGGTCCTGCCCAGAGCTGGCACTGGTGAGCTTTGGTGTGCATGTTGCCTGGCTCCCTGTGGCAGTGAGGTTTGATCTGGATGTGATGCTGAGCAGCTTGGCTACATCTCTGGGTCAAGCAGGTCACAGAGATGATGCTCCTGCGCACCCTGGAGATCTTACATGCCTTGGTGGCTGGCCAACTAAGGTAGGGTTGAAAAAGACTTTCTTCTTCTGTATCCTGTGATTTCACCCAAGAACAGTGGTTCTTAATCAGAAGGGAAAGCAGTTGATCCAAGTGGTCTCTCCAAGCCATAGAATTGTTATAGCTCTCTCTTGCTTGCTTCATTAACATGAAGAGGAGTCAGTGTCTGCAGTGATCTTAAAGCAACCAGGGGTTGGAGAGTGGCTTGAGACTGGAGTGGTGTGTAAGTGTGAGTTACACAGTGTACTCCATGATCTTATTCCCACAGGAACATGATGTTTTTTCCCAAGGTAGAGAGTTGCCAACTAATTTTAAATATCCAAACATCTTCCTGGCCATGATTGTGCAACCATAAGCAGGTGATCCTTCGAGGTCCCTTCCAATCTCTAATGTTCTGTGATATCCTGTGGACCAGCTTCATAAGAATATTACCTAATAAATTCATAATGATCCATACAGAGATTTCATCTGTAACTGGTTATTGAAATGATTTCACAGTCTGAAAACTGGTTATGGTTGTTCCACAGCTGGGAATGAAATCATTTGTCTCAGCTTAAGGGTGGGAAGTCAGACAGGGCTGTCCACAGTCAGGAGAGACATAGACCATTGATCTCCCTCAGGAGCCAAGGCAGATTTAGGGCAATTCTCTGCTTTTTCTCTACTTCTGATGCTGCCAGACAGCACTAGGCAGGTTCTGTCCTGGCTTTTTTTTTGTCTAATCTGTGACACAGTGAGAAACCATTAGGTGGTGCAGAAAAGCAAGGAGGACACAAGCATTAGGTCTGTCTGTGCTGGCAGAAAGACACTAGGAGAGAGACCAACACAACATATTTTTGTAAGGGTTGGGGAGAGCAGCCAAAGGTTCATCCTGAGCATTTGTACTGTTTTTGAGATTCGGGTCCAGGAGGATTTTCCTTCTCATTAGAGCTTGATTTGTCACTTTGTGTGACTAACAGGTGTCGTAACTACAAAAGCGAGGCAAAAAGCAGATTTCTGCAGATGTGTGTAATAAGACCCAGGCACAAACGACATTACAAGATAATTCTTTAACATGTGAAAATTAAATCTGACAGAGAATTTATGCAATTGAATCACTTATTTATTTAGCTGTTCAAAGCACCTATCCATAACAGGGAGTAAATTAAAAATACACAAGCAGGGATAATCCCGCAGGATCAAGCCAGTACTAATCTCTCAGCCTCTTGCTGCAGACAGGCTGTCTGAGGGATTTCTTTCCGTTCTCAAGTGTTCTGTCTCAGTTTGATTCCCATTTTGCGTGAGGCAAATGCTCGGTATTTCTATTAAGTGCCTGTTATTAAACCACAATCAGTCTTTTGTAAAACTCAGCCCCCAGAATTACAGAATGAGATTTTGTTTCCTTCTCCATCCACAACACGCCGGGGATGTCTCTGGGGAGGAAAGCAAATGCAAAGTTTTTAAATTGAAGGGCCTCCATCTTTCCTCTTTCCCTGGCATTTGAATAGATGCTTGAAGGCAAGGGAAGGACATCAGGCTCCATGCCAGAGTCTGTGCCTACAGCAACCCAGCCCTTTTGCTTATTCTCTGTAAAATTAAGATGAATTAGGTTTGATTAATGCCACTTTTTTTTTTTTTAAATTATTCCTCCTCTGATGCCACTTCATTTTCTCAGCTAGGGAGGCAGGCAGCCTGTTCCAGAAAATGAAGAAGGAAAGACCCAATGAAGGGGTTTTAAATGCCACCTGTAGGCAAATTGAAAATTTCCCGTTGAAGTGCTAATCTGTTCTTTATTGCTTTAATGTCAGTACACTTGCTGTTTGTACCAAATACTGCTACATCTACTTAAAACCCGACTATGTAAAACCCCTGAAGTGCTTCACAAGTACTTTATTCATTGTGAAATATTTCCTCGGTGTTGCTGCTCATGGCTGCAGAGTTTCCTACCCGAGATTCCTACAGCAGGGGCTCCTGAATTTAAAACCCCTTTAAGGAACAAAAAAAGGTCTAGAGATTGTCTGAGAGCCTAACAGGAGTCACTCAACAGATCCTTAATATTTTTTCAGAATGAAGACTTAGCAGCTGTCGAGGTCCTGTTTGTCCCTGATGCAATCACAGCAGCATTTAAGTTAGAGGAATCCTCAGGAGGTCTCTAGATTAACCTCCTACTCAGAGCAGGATCAGCTTGAGGTCAGACAAGATTACTTTGGGTTTTATTCAATCTGATGTTGAAACTTCCTAGGCCAGAGAACACAGAACCCCAGACACAGCCATCTACCCCGCTTGGATCATGTAAGTGTTGATGTCTTAATGTGGAGCCAAAATCCACTCTCGGCTCCATGCTGTTGGCTTTCACTGGAGCTCTTCTCACTCTTTCGTACTGGCAAAGTTTGTATAAATATCCGTGGGTAGAGTCAGGATCTGCTTAAAAGCTTTGCTCTCTTAAAGGCTCTGCAAAGACCCAGAATAATCAGACTCTGTGTAAATGGTTCTTAATTAAACTACTTAATATACTTAATTTAATCAAGAGCAAAGAGGAGATGGGATTATGGTTTTCAGAAGCAAGAATTAGGACTGATACCACTGAAAATCTGGGCAAAAGCAGCATCAACATTTCCTTTTGAGCTTTCTCTCCTACATCCCCTTTTACTATCAGGGTTGATACCCTGACACTCCAAAACAGAAATCACCTACCTGGTTCTTGTCCAAGGTCGTGATGCGGTTTGTCAAGCCATCCACGTTGTTCGAGGGCACAGAAACACTGTTGGTGTTCAGCCCAAATGACCTTTTCTCTCCTTCACCCCAGCTTTGGGGAAAAAGCAATCTCCCATCAATAGTCTCACAGAAAGCATCTCTGGTCAGGCTGCAGAGGTGTGCAAAGTGCAGGAGGTGCCTAGCAATGCCGACCATCCAGATGCTTTAAGGGCACAACAGGAGCTGAAGCTCTCACTGAAGTTTGTGAGCAGCACCTCTTGGTCAGTAGAGAGGTGCCTGAGTTGCACCATCACAGAACATTCGGTTGGCTGTCATCTGGGGACATGCAAGGAGACAAAGAGGAAGTTGCCAGTGATCAGCTAGAGTGCATGGTGATCTGCCTGTCAAGTGATGAAGAGAAGAATGAGTTTCTATGGGTCAATGTGAAGGGAAGGGTAGGGGACATTACAGCAGAGGTCTGCTACAGACCACTTGACCAGGAAGACCAAGGGCATTAGACCCTTCATAGACAGATAGGAGTTGCTGCTCATTCACAAGCCCTGGTCCTTATGGGAGAATTTAACCACCTCAACATCAGTTGGAGAGACAGCACAGCAGGGCATAAGCAATCCAGGAAATTCCTAGAATGAACTGATAATAACTAGCTCCTCCAAGTGATAGAAGGATCAGTGAGGAGAGGTGCCATGCTAGACCTTGTTCTCATCAACAGGAAGGAGCTGGTGGAGAATGTGAATCTCATGGGCAGCCCTGGATGCAGTGACCAGGGCAGCAAAGAAGGAGGTGCTCAGCACTTCAGATGAGTCAAGTCTGACCTCTTCAGGACCCTCCTTGGTAGGGTACCATGGGGCAAAATCCTGGAGGGATTGGGTGCCCTAGAAAGCTGGCTGACTGTCAAGGATCATCTCTGCCAAACTCAAAGGCACTGCATCCCTAAAAAGAAGAGATCAGGCAAGAATGCCAGGAGACCTGTATGGTTGAACAGGAAATTCCTGGTTAAAATCAAACACAAGAGGGGAACCCACAGGGGGTTGAAACAAAGACAGGTAACCTGGGATGAATACAAGGAAGTTATTGGTGAAATGGGAAACCAGGTTAGGAAAGCTAAAGCCCTGACAGAATTAAATCTGTCTGAGGACATTAAAGACAACAGAAAAGGATTCTACAGATCTGTCAGAGAGAAAAGGAAAACAAGAGAGGATGTGGGGCCCCTCCAGAGGGATACAGGTGACCTGGTTGCTGAGGGCATTCAGAAGAACTCAATGACTTTTTTGCTTCAGCCTTCACTGGTAACCACTTGACACCACTCAAGAAACAGAAGGCAATTGGCTGGGTCTGGGAGAATGAAGAGTCACCCACAGTAAGAGCACCTGGGAACACCTAGAGAACGTGAAGGTGCACAAGTCCATGGGATGCATGGTATTTGAGAAGTCATGGCAGCCTGGTGAAGTCCCCACAGATTCGAAATTGGGAAACAACCCTCATTTTTAAAAAGGAGAAAAAAGCTCTGAGACCAGTCAGTCTCACCTCTGTGTCTGGTAAGATAATGGAGCAGATCCTCTTGGCAGTAGTGCTAAGACACGTGGAAACTAACAAGGTGATCAGTGGCACCCAACATGGCTTCACCCAGGGCAAATTGTGCCTGTCTAATTTGGTGGTTTTCTACCAGATAAGGGAAGAGCAACAAATGTCATCTACCTGGACTTGTGCAAGGCATCTGATGCTGTCCCACAAGATATCCTTGTCTGTAAGCTGGAGAGACATGGACTCCATGACGGACAACTCAGTGGGTAAGGAAGTAGCTAGAAGGTCCCACTCAAAGAGTTATGATCTTTCACTGGCTTGAAGTCCAGGTGGAGGCAGTGACAAGTGGAGTTCCTCAGCAGTCAGTTCTGGGTCTAGTGCTACTTAACATTTTTGTCAGTGACTCGGATGGACAGTAGCACTGACTGCACCCTCAGGGAGTTTGCCAATGACACCAAGCTGAGTGGTGCAGTGGACTCACTTGAGAGAAGGGAGGCCATCCAGGGCAACCTTGACAGACTTGAAAAGTGGGCCAGTGCAAACTGCATGAAGTTCAACAAGTGAAAGTGCAAGGTCCTGCATCTGGATTGGGCCAGCCCCAGGCACAGTGACAAGCTGTGTGCACGGGGGGCTGAGAGAGAAAGACTTGGGAGTGTTGATGAATGAGAAGCTCAACACGTCCGGGCAGTGAGCTCCTGCAGCCCAGAAGGCAAATCATGTCCTAGGATGTATCAAGAGAACTGTGGCCAGCAGAGCAAGAGAGGGGATTCTCCCCCTTTCTCTTGTGAGACCCCATCTCAAATACTGAATCCATTTCTGGTGTTCCAAACATAAGAAGGACACAGAACTGTTGGAACAAGTCCAGAGGAGGCCGCAAGGTGATCCAAGGGCTGGAGCACCTGTGCTATAAAGAATAGGCTGAGGTTGCCGGAGTAGTCCAGCCTAGAGAAGAGAAGATTTCAGGGGACCTTACAGCTGCCTTCTAGTTCCTGAAGGGAACCTACAGGAAGGCTGGAGAGGTCCCTTTCCCAAGGCAATCCAGCAATAGAACAAGAGGAAATGGTTTGAAATTGAAGGACAGGAGGTTCAGACTAGATCTCAGGAAGAAGGTCTTCAATGCAAGGGTGGGGAGTCTCTGCAATTGATTGCCCAGAGAGGTTGTGGCTGCCCTCTCCCTGGAGGTGTTCAAGGCCAGGCTGGATGAGGCCTTGAGCAACCAAGTCTGGTTGAGAGGTACTGCTGCCCCTGGCAGGAGGTTGGAGATGAGCTCTGAGGTCCAACCTGAGCCATTTTATGATTCTATGATTCCATGAGCTGTTGGTGCTGACATGGGGCATGAATTGACTCAGCCTGTGCCTGCCCAAGCACCACAGATTTGTCTTAGAGGAGCCACCATCTCTGATGAGGCAGAGACCCCTCAGGATGGGGAACAGCATCTCCTGTGGCTCTCAGATGATCCATTCCTGGGACATGAGTCTCTTCTCTGCCACACACTTTGCTGTCTAGCGCATTGAAAGCTTGGGCTAGGGCTTCACTGGGAGCACCATACGCAGGTGCAGGATGCATACACAACCTCACATGGCCTGATGACAGTTTCCACCTGTTTGTGGGCTGGGAGAGATCCTTAAAACAGTTTCTGCTACTGAGACAAAGCCAGATTATGACCCAAGATCTTTCTCATCCTCTGGTCTTGGTCATGAACCTGGGATGCCTGTAGTCTCAGAGCTAGAGATTAAGTTCTAGCTCTCCTGGCTGTCAGGACCTCTTGCTGGTTATTCAGGCAGTTTGTATCCCTGACTTTGTAGAAACTGGTCCAACCCTCCTAATGCAGTTTTCATCAAGGATAACAAAGTGATTTAGAGCTTGTGAATGCTTCAGCCTCTTGCTCTTCCCTACATAGTGTGAACCATCATACAACTCAGCTCCTGATAAGACACCCTGAAAAAACAGGGAAGGTTTTGGTTTAATTAATGGTTGCTCAATAGTTTTATCACCACAGAATCTAGAGCCTGATGCAAAAACAGAAATTACTTTAATAAATAGCTCCTGGTAAAGAGTTTAGCAGGATAAGGCATTCACATTCCTCTCTTTGGTCAGCACTGCCTGACAGCTCTCCAGAATCTCTTCTCTGAAAGCCCCTCCAGACTGGGCAAGCTCTGGCTGCTAAATTATCCTGCTTCCCCTGCCCTTCCTGCTCTGTGTGTCTGCAATGACAATAGATGTTAGGTAGTGACGAAACTTGCAGGTAGAGATATTTGGAAAAGAGGTGGATTCAAGGTCTGTTTCTTTATGGGCAATAAAATTGAACGGATGCTACTTGTGAGAAGCTGCATCCTCATGGTGAATGAAGGTGTCACCCTTCCTAGGACAGCAGAAGAAAATATTGGTTCTCCTGATAACTAGCAGCAACAAGTTCCCCATATGCCAGGACCTGGTTGGAGGAACTAGAGCTCTTACAGGAATGACTCTCTCCATCACAGCCTGCATCTGTGCCATGCAGATGTAAGACCAAAGTGTGATGAGGCAATTTAATCATTGATGTTATCCCCAACAGTCCATACAGCTTCCTGTTCTCTTTACTAACCAAAACAGTGGGGATCCCACAAGCCCAGTCCTTGCTTTTCATAGAACATAGAATCAGAATGGTTTGAGTTGGAAGGGACCTCAGAGATCATCTCATTCCAAACTCCTGCCTGGTCTCATCCAAAACTGGTCTGTGTCGTGATGGTTCAAAGTTTGTGTTTCCTCATATCTCTTAAGTTCTGTTACCTTTGGCTCCTCCTCGTGGCTCAGACAAATCCCTCCTTACAGCAGCAATCTGCTGTTTCCCATTAATCCTTGTTTACTAGAAATGTGCATATTTATTGCTTTTTATCTTGTTTAATCTATCGGGTCTTACAGTCCCTATTCACTGTTGCTGCTTCCTTTCTAACTCCCATCCATTTATCTTCCCCTGTTATTGCGTCTGCTGGAGTACAATTTGATTATCTCCTGCCAGTTCTCATGCCAGCCCTGTGCTCTGTGCTTTGATTCAATTCTGCGGAACAGTTGGTCTCCCAAAATCATCATTACCTGAGTTATGGTGGAGACAGGAAGAGACTCCCTCCACAGATCTGATGTCCCATACTCCCTACTTAGGGGGCAAATGCAGTTAACATGTAATTGGTTGTCTGTCTTTGGAGGTCTAAAATATTCCCAGGTGTTTCTTCCCACAGCTCTGTACACCCAATAGGCAAACAGCCACCAGAGGTCCATCTAGCTTGGTATCTCTGACAGAAGCCTCCAGCAGATGTTAGGAGAAAAGTTTGAAGAGAAGTCAGATGTAGAAAACAAATTCCACAAACCAACCTCTTGGCATCTGCACTGCTGCTCATGCATCCTCCTGCTAATGAACACCAGGAACTCTACCATCCCTTGGGGACCTCTTGGCTCTGGTCAGTGCTTGTAGTAATTTTGAATAGATGCCTCTCTTACAGGTTTCAGAAGTCCCAGCTTGCTGCTACAGATCTGCTACCAGAGTCCTTGGGTACCGCAGAGGCAGAGCCTAGTTTTGCATGTTCAGCATGGAAGTTACCCCATCGGTTCATCTCTTCTTCACAGGAGCTCTGTGATGAAAGTCTCTGCTGTGGGGTTGCTAAAGGTCAGCCAGGGCTTATAACTGAGCCATGTGGACAGACTGCAGTTTGCTCACAGGCAGCCACCCCTCTGCCTCACTTACCAAAGACAGAGCTATTGGGAGTGGGGATTTGACTCTTCAGGGTGGGAAAAAAGGAATCATGAGGCACTTGGGACTTGGGGAAAATAGCGGGCCTCTTTCTAAGACACAAGTGGTCCTCAACAGTAATCAGAAATGCATCTGCAAAGACTAAGTTAGGCTTCGAAACTGCACCATACTGGTTCTAGCACCTTGGCTGCAGAGCCTTTTCCATCTTTCTCTGCAGCACAGGGCAAGGAAATCCACTGTGTCAGCTGAACACATCGCTGTGATCACAGCAAGTGCTGGGCAGTCAGGAGCCATCCTGGACTTTCAACAAGCATTTGCCTTCCCACATGATTTGTTCAGGATCTTTGGCTACTTTCCTAGCTCCATTCAGGTCATGGTATAATATTCATGAAAGACATGAAGGAATTAATGTAATTAGCTGGTTTGTTAGATGGAAGGCTTGTGCAATGCAGACCGATACCAGGTAATAGCTCTGGAGGGAAAGGCAGCACAACTGAGTACATCTGCTCAGAGAAAGGGCAGCTGTCCACCAACCCTGGGGGCGGAATGGGAGAAATGCTGCCAGCAGCTTTGCTGGCTTTGGCACACATCCATGGTACAGATGAGCAGTGGACCTGTGATACCATTTTGCAGCTGCCTAGTGCTACGGCTGCAGGTTGCCAGAGTCCCTAGACTGAATCTGGCTCAGTTCTGCTGCACTGGGAGATACTGGGATACAGTGCCATATGCCATCCTGAACTGGCCTTAGATCCTTTGCAAACCTCTTATCTCATGGACCACTGACATGCAGCCACCTCTGGCCATCAGCCAGCAGCAAGCGTATCTAGATGTTAGAAGTAAATGACGAAAATCACAAGTCTGGCTGGAGTTAAGGAGAGGGAGGGCCCTGCTCATACTTTGTCAAAAAATGGATGGGCATGAGACTCTGAAATGGAATCTCTAATTTGGGGAACCCTCTTGGAGATGTCAGTGTGATGGATGGCAGACTCTGTGCTGTGCGTCACTGCAAATCCAGACATAATCTGCTCTTTCAGTGCTCAGAGGAAAAACCACTCTAATAAAATCCTTGTTCCTGAGAGTCTGCTGCCAGGTCCCTCTGCTCTGCCCAGTCCTCCCTCAAAATGCCTTCATCACATCTACAGGGGTGAAACCTCTACTAAACACCCTGTCACTCCCCTTTCTACAGAGCCGCTGCTCTCCGAGGCTCTTAGCTGGAGCATACAGAGGCTTCTCTCACTTTCCCAGAATCAGAAAGTAGGTCAGACTCAGAAAGTGAGAGATCAGTGGTTTTCCTTTCATGTTGATGGCTGTGCATTGTTCTGTGGGGAGGAAAGGAAATGCCATCCTTTTGTTTCTCTTCCAGTAGCAGAGCAGATGCCGTTCAGGAGGAAAAACACAACAGGAAAAGAACGAGGTTGCTCACATTTGAATACTTCATGGTCACTGTAGTCTTCAAAGTTTATAAAATCTCCTGGATGGGTGCAGCTTAGAGCTAGCAAAGGGAGAAGATAAAAGAAACAGCCACTGAATGAAGGGTAAAGAGCACAGAGGTCACTACATGGTGCTGGCAAGTAAGGCTGTCTGTGGTCAGCAAGCAGGGGGGTTGCATGTCACGTCCAGAACACAGCTCCTTCTACCAACACTAATAGCACCATGCAGGATTCTTCCCACGCAAAGACCCAGATCATTGCAGAGGAGAAGGTACTCCCCATCTGGTACAGAAGAAACTCAGGGGTGTGAAGTGGTCCCTTAAAGTTCATTTGCATTTTGTATTTGGGATAAAATACATTTAAGTTTATAAACAAAGGCCTTGATAGCTGGAGTCAGCCAAGTGCAGCCTCCTGGCCCCATGACAAGCTGAAGGGTTCAAGTAGACCTGTGCTGTTCAGAGTCTCCAGCACTACCTGCAGCCTAGCTGTGACAGCTGCTGAGGGACATGAATGGTGAACATGGCTTGCCGTGGGGGGTAGGGATGTTTTGCTTGTAGGGGTAGAAATGACTGAGCAATCCTCATTGCACACATCCTGATGAATGGGATACCAGAGTCAGGTGTGTCTGGTTTTGCTGAATCTGCAGTGTATGCTCAGATCCACCACTCTAGGCAGGGCAGCAGAGTAGCACAGGAGTTGGTTGGTTTGGACCTGGCCAGGAGATGGATTCCTCACCTGAATCCAGAGGAGTCACACAGTGCTGGAAGGGAAAACATAAACCAATCAACCTATGAACCCAAGCCTGCTAGCTTTGCTGATTGTAATTCTCCTGCTGGAGAGCTCATCCATGACCGTGGGATCACGGCACCTTAAGTGAGAAGTGGATCTCATGGCTTAGCTAGAAGCTGGGTATGTCCTGGAGGACACCTGAAGGGCTGGGAGACAACTAGGAAATTGGCTGTGGCTGGCAAGGGAATCCCTGGAGCCCTGGGACTGGACATTGAACAGAAGAGTGAAATGTGTCATTGATCACAGGTGGATCTGCACCATGTCATGGTTTCAGAGGTCTCAGCTGGTCCTTTCGGTTGGTGCTTGCATTCTTCAATGCACCAGCCAGCTCTTGGGTAGGATTTACCAGCAATGAAGAAACTTTGGGGAAAAGGGAAGATTTTATAGGATCCACACCCAACAGAAAGAACCCAAACAAGTGAAACAAACAGAAACTGCATCACAGCATGATCACAAACTGCCAACCAGTTTGTGGCTGCTCCTCTGCTCCTGACCTCTATCTGGCTTGGCATTGCAAACCTGTGTCTGCCACCATAGTGAGGTGAGCTGTCTGGTGGTGGCTGCGGGAGCTGCTGCTGCTGCCAGTGCTGCTTCAGTCAGCATGGCCTAGGGCTGTGCCTGCACTAGCTGCTGTGGTGGTGCAGGCAGCTGGGTGCAGTGACCCCCCACTGCCAACACGGCTGGGGCAGAATGATCTTCTCTCAGAAATCTTTCCTCTGCTAAAAAGGGGAGGCCCGGGCCACATGGCAGGTAGAACACAGGAGAGTGTGAGTAATGGTTATAATAAATATGTTAATATGCAGAAATGAAATCTTCCTAATTAAGAAATTACGTCTGACTCCTCCTCTCACAAGCTACTGTGCATGCATGGAGCATCTCCATATCCACTCTGATACAGAGGGACCAGTGGTACCAATCTCACACCATTCATCCAAGTTCAACAATGAGGATTATTCCCATCATCTTCTCCTTGGCAGAAAAGGGTAAGTGTGCTTCTGCTCTGCTTATTCCTTTCTTCTTGTAACAGTATCAGCCATGCTGTAGAAAAGCAGGATTTAAGTGAATGAAAAGATTAGAATAATCTCTGTGTAACCTGTGGCTCCACAGCTGCTCAGATCTGTAATGCACAGCCAGCCGTCAGCCACTGTGCATGCCTGTGCAGCGACCACCAACCTCAGTCCTACCTTCTCTTGCATGTGCCATGTCACTGTCCATGAGGAGCTGGGATCAGTTAGGCTCCTGCTTTTTGCACGGATGCCTGCAGGGCCCTTCAGTGCTGATCTTGATCAGTTTTCCATCCACTAATGACATAGTCTACCTTTGGATACGGACAACAAGGTAGTACATGCCCCTGCCCATGTAACAGAGAGCTCACATTATCCTACCCTGACAATGTCACCATGGAGGTTCTTGAATATTCACACAGCAGATTCTACTCACAGTCACGTACCTTGAAAGCACATGAGATCTCCAGGACCGGCTGGACAGACCTTTTCATGCAGGTCAGGCCAGATAATCCCACCGGATGCCTCCTGCACGTAGCCCATCACTCCTGTGCTTGAGTGAAGTTTATAGGAAAACCACTGGGATTCACCTTATTCCTAGTAATGCACACCAGGGGTTAATCCCCTGTTAAATGCCACATCATCCATCCAGCCCAGGTTTATCTACCTGCAGCTTTTAGCCTGCTGGATGCAATGAGACATCTGTCTCCTAGCAGAAATCTCTTTGTTCATAAGTCCCCAGGAATCACACTTACGCCATCGTTTCACGTTTTCATAGAGCACACTGGTCATTTTTGACTTGCAGACCCCTGATTTTTTATTTTCCTGTAGAGGTGTAGAAGCTCCTACAGCAGATGTAAGGTTCTTGACCATGTCTGTTTTACTCATCTGGACAGAGAGGAAATTTTAGCTGCAGTCTAGTGACTCTCCTCTGTCCAAAGACCACAAACCATTTTTGTCTTCTGCTAGAAGACATGTTTTTTGATCCTCAGGTAACTTCTGCAGGCCTTTCCTAAGTTCTTTGGTTTTGGTGTTTTCTGAAATACGAACTCTGGGACTTGACTATGTGTCATACTCACTGTCACATGGTACTAGGTGCTGATAAATTGGAGAGTGATGGAGAGGTGGAAACGTACTGATTCTGCTCAACTTCTGCAGTGTAACAGAGACTCTTTTTGATCAAAAGGGAAGAGTCTGTCCACTATTGCTCTTCTTGAATCCTGAACCTTTTCTCTTGCTTTAAGGCCAGAGCTAGTCAGGTAAGAACAATGTGGACCGTCACTGATCATCTCCACATTTACAAAAATATAAAGAAGTTGTATCCTCTTTTCTTCCTTTCTTCGAAGCGAATCTTCTCTTGGAAAGCCCCAAATGCCCAGAATTTCCAAAGAGCAAATATTTTGAGATGAAAGATGTAGCATCACTTTTGTGAAGTCTTATCTATGGCATAACTGCTTGAAACTATGCACAAGATTCACCTCTCAGGAACAGGAACCAAGAAGAAAATTCTGGAAGTGACAAATGAAAGCCACGAGGAGAAACCTCATTCAGTAAGACTTCTATCTTATGTGTTGGAATGTTGTGAATGTAGTGACAATAAGTAAAAGAATAAAACCTGATTTATAAAGTGGGTAAGAATTTAGTGAAAGGTAAGAATTAAAGTTAGATATTTGGATCAGATTGCAGCACGGCTTGGAGGTGCCTTTCTGACTAACTTTCTGACTATTCAGAGATCCTCATGCAGAGATTTTGAAACCTGTATTTATTTCTGTGGTGTTTTGCTGAACTCTTTTCAGTGAGTCAACCTCCTTTGAATATCTGTGTCTCAGAATTAGGTTTATGAGCCACAGACAATCTCATGATTACCATGCCACTACATCTAATCCACTCAGCTACGATCCCTGTTTTACTCTTTGACACTGAACTGCATGCTGGCAGCTCATGGTGGTTTGGTTTCCATTTTCCCTCTGACCCTCCTGGGTCATTGTCCTCAAACACAAGGTTTCATATGCTGTGCCATCTTGGTTCTCTTACCATCATTTTCTCAACTTGTTTTTTAGCACATTTAAAACACCTGTTGAATTCTGCAACCTAGCAGCCAAGTTGTATAATGAATTTACTCATCGCAGTCATCATGTACCCTCTCAACAAATGCCATGGCTACTGTTATGAACAATATTTAATACTGAATTCAGTGTTATCCCAGGCTAAGAATAGACTGTGGAGCTTACCAGAAACATCTTCAATACATGTCAGATCTCCATGAGAATTATTTATTCAAAATCCTCTCCAAAGCTGAAGGAGCATCACCAGTTTTGCTTAGTGATAGACTTCAGACAAAAATGTTTGACAACACTGTCAAAATCTGTGGTAGAACCTGTGCCTTTCCTTATGGCAAATGAACAGGAATTGGGGCTTCAGAAATGCAGTCAAAAAGAAGGATTAATGGACCCTGCTGATGGCTGTGGATCTCATGCTGGGTCTGAGGCTGGTTGCCTGCCCCTGCACCAGATACCTCATGGTGACAGTGGAAGGCTGCCATGGGGTCTCGTCCTGGATCTTACCTCATAGATCTCCTCTCTATCACCTAACAAAGCTGCAGGCCCTTCCTGTCACCCACTGCCATTACCAATAAATGCTTTTCCTTGCATGATTTTCCACATTTCTTCTCCAGCACTTGCAGCTGTTGACATATTCTCATGCAGGTGTTGAGAAGGCTTTTCATGCGATAGAAATAATTCCTTTTGTGTATCATCGGCCTTTGTAAAATTTAAATTACAATAAACATAGCAAAGTCCTCCCTGATATTAGTTCCCAGGTGTATTTTTTGATATATTTATCAAAACACCTCCCCTGGTTTTACGAAGCATAAAAAGATGAACTGAGGAAGAGCTTTTATGTTGTCAATGTAAAGACTAGCAAGAAACTCCAGGGACTCCCTTGGACCTAATCTTTTTTGCTTTGGGGAGTCTGTCTTTCTGAGAAAGCTTTAAGGCACACAACATTTGATGAATCTCATTGGGCTGTTGTCCGGGTGTGAAGAAGTGGCACACTCGCCTGAACATGAATCAGCAGCACTTGCAGATGATGCTCATGCAGCTGCTTCAATAGCAAGAACCTGCTCAGTGAATGTAGATGAGATCAGCTTCTCAACACAAGGCTGTTAAAGGTTATAGCCAGCAGAAATATCCCAGGATGAATATTTTACATTCCTTCGTTATTCTGAAGTCTGTGCTCTTGTGGAAGCTGCAAGAGTCATAAAACATATTTAAAATTTTGATATCAAATTTATTTTAAATCTCCAGTCTGATGCTTGTAATCAGGTTTAGCAAGATACATAAACCAATACGGTGCAGTCAGTCTGACCTCCTCCTCAGCCTGCCTGAACCCAATACTGCAAAGAAGGCTGAGTATGGGGTGTTATTTGCATGTGTAAAAAGAAGATAGACAAGCAGCAGAGGAAATGGTTTTCCAGAGTCTCTGTTCTCAGTGCTTTGCTGATTCTAATAAAAGAAAATCCTCCCCAGAATTGAAATTCAAGCTAGAAATGTGTTTGTATTTGTGTGGTGAAGACTTATTCTCTACACGCATGGAAAACCCCAAGGGAGGGATTTCTGGGTCCCTCAAGAATTCTGCTTTTGCTGGGTATTCTGGCACTGCAAAACAGATCTAAGGACTAGACTCAGGCTGGTACTCTGATCATCCAGCTTTGCCCCATTCTGGGACCAGTTTGCTGTGTTGTTGACAATCTTGCTCAAATAACAGGTTGGAAAAGACCTTCCAGTTGATCTATTCCAACCTCAGCCTAACCCTGGTAAACTATCTCTAACAACCCCCTGCTACACCATGTCCCTGAGCACCACATGCAAACAACCTTTAAACACATTCATGGGGAGGCTGTTCCAGTGCTTAACAACCCTGACTGTACAGAAGTTTTTCTTGATATCCAATCTAAAACTCCCATGGCACAATTTGAGGCCATTTCCCCTTGCTCTGTCACCTGTTACTGGTGAGAAGGGACCAACTCTACTCTTGCTACGACTTACTTTCGGGTACATACAGAATGAGTTTGGTTAGTAGATTGAGAGAGGTTCTCCTCCCTCTCTACTCTACCCTGGTGAGACCACATCTGGAATATTGTGTCTTAAAGATGGGTGTCACATTTAACAGCCTCCAGTCTACTGGGATCTCCCCAGTTAGCCAAGACTGCTGAAAGATGACAGAGAATGGCTTGCAACCACATCCTTCAGCTCCTTCAGCACTCTAGGGTGTAATCCATCTGTCCCCTTAGACTTGTGAATGTCCAGCTTAAGAACCAGGTTCATAACCATTTCGTACAAATTACATAGGGCCTATTTTGTTCCCCACCCCTCAGGGTGCTGTGTGCCCAGGGAACAACTAGTTCTGATATAAAAGACTGAGGCAAAGAAGGCATCAAGTACCTCAGCCTTTTCCTGATGCTTGGTCACTGTGTTTCCCTTTGTATCCAGTCAAGGATGGAGAGTCTTCCCAGCCCTCCTCCTGTTGTTGATGTATTTGAAGAAACACTTTTTGTTGTCCTGCATGCCTTTGCTCCCGAGGTCAGTTAGTGTTTGTGTAGTAGTGAAGGTGATTCAGGACAAATCAGACACATTGTTTCAAGCATGTCTCTCCAAACCACAAACCAGACACATTGTTTCAAGCATGTCTCTCCAAACCACAAACCAGACACATTGTTTCAAGCATGTCTCTCCAAATGAGAAACATTGTTTCCAGTATTTTCTGTGGGGTTTCATGATTAAACTAGTACATACACCATAACCTGTAACAACATAATTACATGAAGTTCACTGCAGCTTCCTGTGAGAGCATTCCCAGGAATCCCTAATTGCTTTTGATCATTTTGAATCTGTCCTGTTGCTTCTGGCACAGTAAGCTGACTTGAAGCAACTGGGAGAAGTATAATGGAGTGACTAATTAGAGATACTGGAGATAGTCACAACCCAGCTAGATGCAGCCCTGTACTACTTGTGCTACTGAACCTCTTTGAGCAGGTTTGATGATCTCTGGAGCATTCTTCCATCCTCAAATGTTCTGTCTTCATGTGAAATGAGCCTTACTTTCTTTTATTCTCTTGATACTGGGTCTTTAGTTATGAAAGACAGAGGATGCTAGCAGCCCAACAGGAGACGAGTTTTCTCCCTTACCCTGGCAGGCTGGTGAAAACACTGATTTAATTCTTCAGCCAACAGTGTATTATTTTGGATGCTTCTTATTGAGGAGTGGAACAGGTATCACCTCCAGAGTGCCAAGGATGTCAGTACCTGTTACATTAATCAACATGTTTTCCAAATCACACAATAATGGTTGTTTCCCCTACTTACCATTATAAAGTGTTGTTAAGCATGCCAGGTGGTTTGACAGTATCTTAATATATTTCGTCCTTTTTGCTTCAGGTCTTTATGTATTTGTACCATGGTTAGGCCAGGGTGGGAGAAACCCTCTTACAGTCACTGCCAGACTAAACATCTGCAAAGCTTACAAAATACCTGCCATTCTAGCATAAAAAATAAGCTGATGTGGACAGGTCATGGAAAGGCTTCTCAGTGGGGCAGGCAAATGTATCTGCAAATCTCAGAGTAGTCCTCGTCACCAAACAAGATCTGCAGTGGTTGTAGACAAGTCTAAATGCCATGACCTAAGCTGAGCCATAACAAAAATAATGATAATGGAAAAATTTGAAGCACTGTCAGACAAACATCACTTGGGTTCAGCCATGGCCCAGCAGTCATTAATTCTGTCCATGGAAGCTGAGGAAAAAGCTTTGAGTAGTGTGTGTTGAAGAGAACAAAAGGTTCTACCAAGTTCTCCTGGGGCATAATTGTCCTGGTTTGAGTTAGACCAGAACCAGTTCTGTTCAATGATTTTACTTGCCAGCTCAGTCTCTTCTAAGTAACTGCAGTTTCTGCAGTGGACATCATTTTTGTGCAAATAGTGTCTAGTGTGATAACTAGTGTGATGTTTACAGTTCCTACCAAGAATTGGTTTGCAGAAAGGCTCTTGCTTTTATTTTGTGAGAACCGCTGCTGAATCTTGTGTACTATGTGGAGATGCAGTAAGTGAGAGCAGCCCCAGAGCCATGGCTTTCTGCTCAGGGGCAAAGCTCAAGATGGGGAAAGGCTGCTTGAAGTATTTCCAGGCACTGGCGCTGGAAGCAAGGCTGTTTTGTGTGCAGGTCAATGTGCTGGTGGAGTTCCTCACTCACAACAGCACAGAAATGTTTTAGGAGGAGATGGCTGGCTGTTGCAGTCCCTCAGCTGAAGAGTCATCAGTTCCCATGGGCATATTCACAGGTATGAATAGGGGCTGTGGGTAGTCACAGTAGTGAGCAGACAGTTGATATAGGACCTTGGCTGGGTTTGGCTTTAACTGTTATCCACTTCCAACAAGTTGCCTTGTGGCACACAATTTTGCTCCCCAGAGCTGCCTTTAGAAGAACATGGCCCTATAGAAGAATGAGTCCTGGAAAAGCAAGCAGAGGCCTTTTAAGTCAATACAACATCTCAGCACAAATTCCAGAAAGAAGTGGTGTCAGGCACTGTGGTGGAGTCACAAAGAGCAGAGGTATGGCAGCTCCACAAACCCTGGGACGAGAAGTCTCACGTAGGAAGGTTGATTCTGGTGAGTCCAAATAGCTGCTGTGCCTCTTGGTGGCATTTGAGCTCTTGGGGTTTTATTTTTCCCTTAGAATGAGAACATGAAAGTCCAACTGGAAAGGGGGTTTCTTCAGAGTGTTAGGCCTGTGAATGTCTACACAGAAATGGACTTCCAGAGCAAAGCCTTGCAGAGCAGAAAGTGCTGCTGCACCAAAGGGATCTGCACAGAATTCTGTCTCCATCCCTGCTGATTGGCCCCCACAAAGAGATGAAGTGTTGTCCACCTGTATGAACATTGTGTTCCAAAGGGAACACAATGAAAGACAGGGCTCATGCAGAGCAGCCAAAGGATCTTCTCTGCAGAGTTGAGGATGAAAAAGGCCGAAGAGTCTCTTGCTGCTCCAGAGCATTGCTCAGCACCTGCTGATGCCAGCATGTCTGTTGTAGGCACCTGTTGCTTTGCCTCTGACCACCAGGGAGACTCCATCAGGCTCTGTCTCATCAAAAGAAGAAGAAAAGAGCTTTTCAGAGGAGAGAATGTAAAATAAGTCAGCTTTGATTCAGTGGGGAACAGATTCCAGCTGATCCTCTCTGATCACCCTGTGGAGTGGACAGATCTGCAAGCTCCTCATGGGACACTGAAATCCAAAGGAAAAGGGAAAGAGAAGAAGCCTGGGAAAAGGAGAGTGAATACCAGCACAGAAAGAGGAGAGGGAGGACAGAAGAGGAACGAGCACTAAGGAAAAACTAGGAAGTCCGGAAGTTGATCACAAGCAGGTGTGTGCCAGGCTTTGCTTCCTATTCTTCCTACCTTTCACCCTGCTCTAAGTCAATCCACTTTACTGGCAAGGGACAGTGAGGTCTGATGCTGCACAGGAGTTGGAAAGATGTCCCCGCCAGTTGCCACGAAACCCTTCAGTGTGGTGCTGGGTGGGCATCTCTGCCGGCAGACAGCTCTCCAAGGGCTCTCTTTGGGGCCACAAACCTCTGCTCATACACAGTGTTCCCCAGCAAAAGGAGAAACAAATCTTGCCTGTTCCTGCCTTTGTGTGATTATCTGAACTTTAGGACTGTTGTTGCAGGTGTCAGTTTTCTGGAATAGTCCGACCCAAAGTGACTCCTGTGCTGTTGTAGTTGTTGTTTGCTTTAACAGGATGCTCTGCCTCTTCCAACTGTGTCTGTTGTACGATAGTCTGGCCATGGTAGAGGTTGTTTTGTGAGGAATCATCCTGGAGGAGTCTGAGATCATCCCTTGTCCCAGAATCCTTCCTGACTGCCTTCAGAGCTGCACTCAGAGGCTTCAGGAGCCACAGCAAAGTGCAGAATCACACAGAATAGCTGAGGCTGGGAGAGACCTGCAGGAATCCTCTTGGACTCTCATTCCCCAAATATAAATGGGATCTCCTGGAAAACAAAACACCAAAGTAAAATACCAAGATGAAAAATCCATGAGAACTCACTTCCCTGCCCAAATAAATTCATTTGCAGAAGCTTTGTATGGCTTACCCAGAGGTGGGGGCCATGCAGGGCTTCATACCCTGAGTATTCTTGTCTCTATTAAATTATTAGATTTCCATTAGCTTAATTTCCCTTGGTTTTTCTTGACTTTTGCTTTGTTTTCAGTAGTAGGAGTGTTTTAAGAAATTCTTAAAACCAGTAGGTCCTCTACAGGAGGGATTGAGTCAGGCAGAAGGGGGTTGTTGATAGGATGAGTGGGTAGTGAGTTTAATTTCTTTAATTAAAGCCTCCCTGCTTCTTTGGGTAGGAAAAGTCACTATTTCAGCCACACAGGGCTTAGGATGAGATGATGCAGTCAAGGAAATCCTCTTCAGGAGGGACTCAGCAACACAGAAGGAGACCCTTGATGGGGTGATTGGGGAGGGCTGTGGCAGAATCTATGGGATCAGTGGTGCCCAAGAGGAACAGGATTTTTGAAAGGGTACGGTCCTGCACGGGCTGCTTCCTCAAGGGTGAACAGCTACAAATCCACGGACAAATTCCTTCCACTTCCTGACTGCTCCTTTCCAACTACCGTATCTAGTGATCTTTTAGGAAAGACCTCTGCTAGTGGTGAGGAAGCCCATGAATTACAGAGCAGCATGTAGAGTGCTCCTGCCAATTACCTGCTATCTTTTGTAATATTTAAATTATTTCTAAAATTATAATGTCCTTGGGGAAGAAGAGAAACTGTGTTCCACTAAGTAACATCTTATTAATCAGATTTTATATGGCACTGAATGAATGACTGAAACCAAGTTCATCCATTAGAAATGATCATGAATATCAGATCAGCTCAGTAATTATTGAGAAGCTCAAAAATACAGGTTTTGAATGGAGACATGGAAAATTACTTTTATTCCTTTTAATTAGAGCATTGGGCTCTGTAAGGGTTTTTTAGAAAGTGAGGCCTTGAACTGGTGCCTTGGGTGGTTTTGTCTCCATAGAACAAGGCAAAATATGTTTTGCATGCAAGTCTGGACTGAGGGAGCTTTGCAGCTCTCATCTAGACCACACATTGGAGCTCCAAACTGCTCTAGAGATGCAGGACATGACAAACGGCAGCTTCATGAGAGACAGGGTAGCTCAGATTGTTCACAAGAGCAGGTCTTGAGGGAGAAGCTGGCAGGGGATGCTCAGAGGCAGAAGCAGAGGCAGAGATCTAAGCACTGGGTTTGGTGCTTTCAAAGTGCCCAGCAGGGAGGACTGAGCCGTTTGTTCTTCAGGCAGTGGCTCTGATCTGTGGCTTTGGCTTGTCAATGTCAGATGTCAGAACAGCCAGGTGCAGCCTGGTAATATCAATGAGCTCTGAACATCAGTCTTTATCTCAGTCAGATTTGGAAAAAAGGTTGGACTTTCACACCACATTAAAACGTAAAAAAACCTTTAAAAAATCATTCTGGAGAAACTTGAAGATGTTTTTGGGGTTTGGTGTAAAAAGGAAGAAACGACGAGATGCCTTTCTGAATTTTGAGTGTTTGTTTTTGAAAAATCACTGCCTGACAAGCTACTGTTTTGAAAGGATTAAGTAAAGCATTTTGTTTGGAAATGCTCCACTTTTCAAAGTTGATTAAAACCTCAGCTACAGAAATCTTTGAAGTTTGGTGCAGTTTTGCAACGGGTTTTAGCAGGCAAACAGAAAGATGCCAGCTCCTCTCTGCTCACAGGATTTGCCACTACAGCAAAGAAAACACATTTCTCCCACAACTCATGGACAGATGATCTCCAACTGCATTTTTTATGATACCTGGGCTCTCAAAACCTTGTGAAAAACAGCAGACTCAAAACACAGTGTATTGAGTCTACCAACTGAACTTGAAGGTACTCCTACCATAAGTAGGAAATATTAAGTCTCAGCTGAGATAACTTAAAAGGCCAATGAGCTTATGTTGGACCATGGACTCATCCAGCTGCCCAGACCTGCACAAAGATGCTTGGAGGCAACAAAGACCAGGCCATCGTTGTCCTGTGACACAGAAAACGAGTCAATACTCAATGTCCTGGTGAAATGCAAGGAAATAAATCCAGCAGATGACAAAGCTACCAGTGAAATGATCTGCAGACTAGACCGTAAAGACAGATCACAAGACGAAATTAGAAGCAGATGCCAGGGTAATCCTGATGGTTCCCAGCTCAGACAAATGGGTTTTGAATAAGAGAAAACATTTCTGCCTAGGGCATGGATCATGTTAGGGGTACTTCAAACAAGGCTCTTGATGAAGACTATGCCAAGGCAATATCCTTACTCCCAAGGTCAGACAGTGTCAGATGTTAACCCTCCTGCAACAATCCTGCCGTGTCTTCCCCAGAACAAGCTTTCCTGATGGATTCAGGGTCAGATTCAAAGACTCACTTTTCTTTGAATGCAGACAGCTCCCTACAACATCTGTTCATTGAGCCACAGACGTCTAATTGCTCTTGCAAGCTGGGCTGGTCACAGCTGGCTCCCCTTCTGTCTCTTCAGAGAGGAAAGTGCCTCAAAGCTGTCCACTTTAGTGAAGAGGTGAATCCTCCTGGGTGCCTGTGGTGAGTACTGAGCATTGAGACTGCAAACCCACGGCAGGAGAAAGCTCCACTGTGAACACAAAACAGTGTTGTGCCAGTTGGATCTGCATGGAGATGAACCACCAATGTGGCTCTCTATACGTTTACTACTAAAGGCTACTGAAGAGCAAATAACAACAGCAAAAACCATCAGCCCTTTCTCTCTATGCAGGAGAATGGGAAAGACAGAAAAGTGAGTGTGAACACGTTTTTACTCTTAATTAATTCTCAGCAAACTGTACCAAAAGTGTGCCTCAGAGTGTTTATCACTAGGACAATTATTTTAGGCTGACCTACTTTTCTCTGCCTCTTTAATAACATGGGCCACATCATTAGATCTGTACACGGACAACAGAAAGAAAGCTAATTGGTAGCAGCCTCTTTAAGAAACAAAGCAGCCTAATCGTTTGCCTCCTCACGTTCTTCCATTACAGCTGAGGAACTGCAGAAGATGTTCACTGATTAGTCTGCTAAATTATGAATTAGACGTCTGGTCCCAGTGCAGCTGTTTTCTCCATGTCATTCCTAGCACTTTATTTCCCCATCTGCTTATAAAACCAGGAGCTCGATCCTGCAATAAACACTTCAAATGCTTTTTTTAAAGGCTAATTAATTGTGTTGCATTTCTTGAACACATACAGCTACCCTGGCTTGCATCAAATTAACAATGTTAATTTCTCTACTGCTTTGTGCCCAAACCATCCCTCCTACAGATCAGTTGGAAAAACAAAGACGACTACATCAAGCAATTTTTATGTTTCAGGTTCTTACCACTTTGATTGTGTCAGTGCACAATGCAGAAAAGGTGCAATCACAGCAGCAGTTGCACTTGCAAACGAGGTTTGCCATTCTCACAGCTACTTGGATTGATCCCACCTTGCAGGAGCCAAAACAGAGGAGTGACATTTGCAACTGGCTCACACCTCATGTTTGGTTCTAATCTCCAGCTGCTGCCTTGACCACTGGTCCATGTGAGCTGGAAAAGGCACTGGCTGACATCTGCGAGCTGTATGTACATGGTGTTAGTGGGGGATGCTGAGGCCTGACCAAGTGATGAGCAGCGCTGCATAAAAGTAACAGCTAAATAAGAGACTATTTTAAATTAATGACCCCTTTAGAGTATACAAGCCACTACGGTCTGCAGTAATTAGATGACAAATTGTATTTTATTGTCCATGCTGAGCTCACTGTGAATCAGCTCTGAATGTGTGCTTGGGCAAGGATTTTCAGTGTGGCACTGTGAGCAAGCCAGACAACCTTGTGCAGCTGTGATTTTGATGCCAACAGTATCTTGCATGTGGAAGCAAATTTGAGGCAACTGGCTAGACATGGGTCTGCCTTTGAAGGAGAAAGCTGAAGGGTTAGGAAAAGCAAACACAAAGAGCATAGATCAGCCCCTCTTTGAGTGGTCAGAGTGCATTTTTAATTCTAAATGGGGGGCAAATCCATTCCTTCAAGCTGTTATATAAGCACATCTTCCTCAGTTGTAATGCACTGGATTTTACTTCTATGGGGAAGATGCCAAATGTTTTGGTTTGAGGCTGTGCTAATACTGCGGGTCCACCTTTATCTCCGACAGCACAGAATCATAGAATCATTGTGGATTGGAAGGAACCTCGAAAGATCATCCAGTCCAATTCCCCTGCCACAGCAGGATCACCGAGACCAAGTCACACAGGAACACATCCATATTGTTTTCTAGAAGTTCTAAGCACCTGCAGCACAGGCTTTAAGACGAAAGTACCTTCTCCACCGTAAGTCACTATAGAATTATACAATCAGTCAGGGCTGGAAGGGACCACAGGATCACCCAGTTCCAACCCCCCGCCATAGGCAGGGATACCCCACCCTAGATTGCTGGTTTGAAGCCTCAAACCAGCAAGTTTGAGACTCCTAGTGGTGGTGGTGAAACAGGAGAAGTGTGCTTGGGGGATGCTGAAAGAGTTAGTCAGGGCAGAAATCATCAGACCCACCCACTCACATCCCAGTGGAGAGGTATTTCTCTGCAGGAGGAGCCTATGTTCTCTTCACAGACTTCAGAGAGAAGTTTGAGGGGCACTGGTTTAGGCCGTATTTGATGTTTTCTTTAGGATGGACTGAACAATACCCTAAATGCATCAGTTCTCAAGTGGTAATGAGAAACTGGGAAGGACCATGACAGAATGGAGATGTAGAAAAGCAGGTGAAGTTTGCTCTGCTCTTTCTACTTCACCCATTATTTGACATAAGATTTTATTTTCTTTGCCTGTCCTCTTTATCTTTTGTACTCCTACTTCTTTGAAGAGGTTCACTCAAAAATGAAAAGCCAGTATCCCCCTTCTTTTTATCATTACAACCTCTCCAGGATTGGAAGGGTTTGCCTGTGGAGGATGTGGAGTCTCCACTGTTGCTATTCTTTAGACAAACCTGAGCAAAGCTCTGAGCAATTGCACCTCATAGCTGCCCATGCCGAATTAATGGGTGTTTTGTTAGATGCCATCGGGTTTCCTGATCTTTGTTCATCTGATATCATATGCCAAATTTCACTGACATTCACGACTTACCTAGCTCTGTCTGAGACCATGAGGACAGGAGTTATCTTCTCATATACATCTGGTTTTTAAAGATTTATGTGTTACTCAATCCATCAGTTAAGCTCAAGAATGAAGGTAAAGTCCTGTCTGAAATCAATCTTAGCTCCTTTTCTGCTCTTTAGCTAAGGCTACAGAGCTTGAAATTTATGGTTTTAAATTTGTAAATACTTCTTCTAAACCAAATAAATGAAACCAGCCCTTAGTGTATCTTTGGCATTCTGCTATGTCCCCAAAAATAGAGAGACTTGCGATATTTTTGCTGAAGAGATATTTAAAGGTAAAATAATTACCAATCCATCAGCAGTGAGAGGTTTCCCAGCCACATTCTCATCCCATAATACACAGATCAGTGTGAGAAGGTTCTCATTACTAACCATTGCTCATCAGGATAACCCTAACACAATAATTTGCTAGATGGGATGAAAATGAGAGACAGGATGGTTAAGCCAGCTGTCAGGGAAACTCTTTCTGGAGATCAGTTTTACAGGGGAAGAAGTTCTGGGAGGGAGATGATTGAAACTTCAGTTCTTCATATATGATATGGGAAAATAATAGAGTTTTCAAGTCAATGAACAAGATAAAAATCCAGTGAAGTTTGTTTTGGAAGGAATGTTTCCTTGATCTTGTTGAAAACCTACTTGAACCCATCTTGGGTCAGTCTGGAAAGTTTCCACTGAGAGGCAGACACATGCTTCACTTGATTTTGGGGCTACTTGCTATTTATAGAATTCTTGCTCTTCTGATGCTGGCCACTTTTACATTGAAAAGAAGCATTTTGAGCCACAGAATAATAAAAATTAACTCTTCTTGTATTTCCACAACATGGCATTTTTGTTTTGAAAGTGTCTGGATGGAACAGTTTTGTATTTTTTATTTCCTCCATTTCTTTGAGCCCAGAACACTTACTGAATCTGGTCAAAAAGAGAGGTTCTTCTCCCCCTCTACTTTGCCCTGGTGAGACCACATGTGGAGTACTGTGTCCAGTTCTGGGCCCCTCAGTTCAAGAAGGACACAGAACTGCTGGAGAGAGTCCAGAGCAGAGCAACGAAGATGATGGGGGAAGTAGAACACCTCCCTGATGAGGAAAGGCTGAGGGATCCGGGTCTCTTTAGCTTGGAGGAGACTGAGGGGTGACCTCATTAATGTCTATAAATATGTGAGAGGTGGGTGTCAGGAGGATGGAGCCAGGCTCT